>ML104743.1:205668-367066 GCA_003697995.1 Taxidea taxus jeffersonii | reverse complement strand
AAAAAAAAAAAAAAAAATGCCCAGCATCATATTTAGTAGATAGTGATGCTAAAGATGCTACTGAACACATTTGCTGCATTATTCCTCTACATGAACTCATGAATATTGCTGAGACAAACTTGAGTAAAAATAGAACACAGAAGCCCATTTTCTCACTTAGGCTCTATCCGGATTTCTATTCATACCTATATATTTCTATGATAACCATCATTTTCTTAAAGACCAAGATATGCTTCTATTCTAGTATATGCAAACTTTCCTATAGTTAATATACCCTTTTGTTATAAAATTTAAAATCATATATTGATTTTATCTCTTTACTTGAACTGTGTGTTATCATCTATGTAGAAAGACTTTATAGCCAGAGTTTACATGGGTGTAAGTGTAAATCTTTCCCTTAACTTTGCAGTGCCTCAAATTCATCCTCTTCAACACTTCCGTGTGATTTCTTCAACAACCACAGATTTGGTGAGGGTTACTAGTAAATGGAAGGAGATATATGAAGAATGGTCACTATTACTGAAATTAGTTACCAGTGTGTGACAACTTTCTTTAACTACGTAATCAAGTGTCTATTCCCAGGTAAGGACGTGAGCAAGTGAGAATGCTTTGATACAATAACAAACACTTTAGCTTTATCATATGCGTGGTGAAATATTAATAATACAGATGTATCATTAAACCCCAACTGGTTCTAAACACTGTATTGATTAATTTAAAAGCATGATTATGTTTCAAAATGAAGCTTCAACCACCTGTAAGTTGTTTTAGTTTGGTCATGGAATCATTCTGATTTTAATTTCCTCATCTAACACTGTAAGTATTCACATCAATACTGATAATTTGGAGCTACAGCTTTCAGGTTACATGAAGTAATTTTATTTGGAACACATAATGTTGTGCCTGGCACACACCAAGCACTCAGCAAATGTAGGTTCCATCCTCCTCATCATATCTCCGTATCTCCATATCTTACTGCAACCTTTGGCTCGGCTATCCAGGTCTCCTTTCCCAGGCAGTGTCCACTTCTTCCATATTCTCTCATATTTATCTCACAGCAGAATTCAAATTCTCCCAATCCCACCTTTCCAACTAGTGTCACAAAGCAAATTTAGTCTAGAAACATCTACTCACAAACATGAGTTTACTTAATAATGATTAAATATATTGATCTTTTATGTTAGTGTATCAGAGTTCTTGCTACCTACTGGCATAAAATTGTCTTAAAAGCCATGCTATGACTAAATTCCACAAATAACAAAACAACCAATAGCTATACAGCACTTTCTAAGTGCAAGACACTGTTCTAATTATTTTACATATATTGACATATTTAATTATACCCCAGATCCTGTGAGATCAGCAAAGGAATCTCAGTTCCTCTGAAGATCAAGTTTGAATTTCAGTTTTCAATAGCCTTTCTTTCCTCTAAGACACTGATTAAACATTTTGACTGAATGGAATAATGATTAGTATAATTTTTTAAAAGATTTTATTTTTATTTGACAGACAGAGATCACAAGTAGGCAGAGAGGCAGGCAGAGAGAGAGGAAGGGAAGCAGGCTCCCCGCTAAGCTCGATCTCAGGGCCCCAAGATCATAACCTGAGCCGAAGGTGGAGGATTAACCCACTGAGCCATCCAGGCACCCTGATTAGTATAATTTTAAAACATCTTTTTAAATATATCAATGAGATGGCCTGAAAGTAAGGATATACCATGCCCCCAAATAAAATCAAACTGGCAATACTAGAAGACGAACACATGTGCCAAACATAATTCTCAGCCTGAGGATTTTCACTGAAACTTAGATATATTAGGCTTCTGTTGATTGACTGAATTGAGAATAGAGAATAAAATCTAGGGATATAAAAGCTGAGGAATCTAGTAGGACAACAGTGCATAAAATTGAGATTCCAGGGGATACACGTTTAACATAAGAATGAATGAGAAATTAATCCAGGTACATTAGAAGAAAACACAAAGACAATCTGCCCCTCTCTCCTTGACACTGAATAAAGGTATCTATCTATCTATCTATCTATCTATCTATCTATCTATCTCCTTTAGAATCATATCCCCACGAAGCCCTTCACCCTCATTGTTACACTAAATTCCTAAAAAGAAGTGAGATTCAAAACAAAGCAAGAATGTCCACCATTTCAAGCAATCACTGCTATATGGTATGAAAAGAAAAATTAAACAAACTATTTACAGAAAACATGACTATGTACTTAGAAAATCTTAAGTAATCTACAAAACAGGAATTATATCTAATAAGTCAATAGACTGAGATTGCAGGAGAACCAGTCAACATACTAAAATCAATTACATTTCAATAAGCTAGCAGCAAATACTTTAAAAGATAAATCTGTTAAGTGAAATAATTTACACCAGCATAAAATAAAGGTTTAGACATAATTTAACAAAGGATGTTATGATTATATTTAGAGTCAAATTATTGGCATCAGCAGTGTTATTATTATTTTGTTATTTTTTTCTTTAATTTTCAATATATACTCCTATTAAATGAAAAGAGACGTTATAATATGTAGAAAACTTCATCCATTCATCAGTAGACTATAATGCAAGGCTGATTGCTTCTCAGCATTCAGATCTGAGCTTAAATGTTACTTCCTATTTGAAGGCCTCCATGGCTACTGAAGTTGCTGGAAGTTCCCAACTCATCCACATAAACACAACATACACATATGCATCCTAGTAACTCTCTGTGGAGCTAGTTACATTAATGGCCCTGGATTAACACAATACCTGATAACCATGCCCTTGTGTAGCTCCCTTCCATATTACCTCTGAGCTTCATCATATGACTTGTATAAGCAAATGCGACATAAGCAAATCTGACACAAAGAGGGATTTAATTAGCCCTTCAAACTGGGATTTGTTCTCTTTTTGTATTGTGAACACCATATAAAGGAGAACTGACAAACTTATTGGGGAGGCCCTTTCAAAAGCCATCAGTAACTTCTAGGCATGTAATGAAGCCATCTTGAACTTTCAGCCTTAGTCAAGCTGCTACCTGATTATGGTTGCATGAGTGACCACAGGTGAGACAAAATGAACAACCCAGCCTAAACTATCAATCTAGCAAATCATGAGCAAGTAATAAGAGTAATTTTAAACCACTAAGATTTAAATTGTTTTGATGTATAACAATACGTAACTGATATACAGTATGTAGTTTTTAAAATTTTCTTCCTGAAAACAATTACTATCTTTGAAGGTCAAGTTTATTAATGCATTAATGTATATATTTACTTTACTCTGTTTCTTGACTGAGATTCCTCAGTATAATACAAGCTTTATAAAATGAGAAGCTTTATCTATCTGGTTCACTACTATAGTCCCATGTCCTGGAATATTTAGAGTACATCATAGGTATTTAAGCAAAATTTTAGCTTGTTTTCAATAAATGTAAGTGCCTTTATTTCAGAAGATTCCTTGTAACTTATTTCCATAGAAAGAGCCTCCACTTACATATTCTATTGCTCAACTCCAGTGAGTATTAGAAATATAAAATAGGCATGATGTCTAATAGAGTTCCAAAAAACAATATATTTAATTTGAAGAGACTAAATATGATAATACATTATATACATGATATGTCATATAGCATATGTGATATGTATATTGTATGACAATAATAATATAATACACAAATAATATAAGAAAAGTCAATAAGTAACATGCTACCAAACAATATTTTAAAAGCCCTTAATTCACCTATGTTGGATTAAGGGAGGAGACATAGTATATTTCCCTTGCTGAATTCTGTGCTAAATCTGAGCTCTATATCTTAGGATGATCAAAAGTTGTTAAAAGGGTCTTTGTGAAGTCTCAATAAGTAGCACTGTTCTAAATTAACTGAGTTTTGATTAAATTGGGAAATAAGACTAATTTGTAGCAGGTGGAAGCCAAATTATCAGTTTACTGGTTAAGACTATATTTGAATATTTAACTTCTGTGAGAGCAAAGATTTGTTTTATACACCCAGATTGCTGGAACTGTGCATGTTTACTTATATTATGTACTCGGGACAAGCACAAACACACAAACACACACTCATAGCTCATACAGGCATTTCGCCAAGATTTATGGTCTGAATAACAAGAGAACCCCCGCTCCCGGTGGTTAGTTACTTCCGAGAGGAAAAATGAAGAAACTGAGCAAAGAAAGTTCAATTTACTTCCTTGAATAGGGAATCAGATGACACTCAAAATACTCTGGACAGAAGGGACAGAATGGACAGTCATCTCCAGCTATTTGATCTCCCTTTGTATGGAATGAAAAACCAGGAATAAAGAAACCAGTTCCCCTATTACTCAGTTATTTCCCTTTGAAGGTACCTATTGTCAAGTAAGAATGAGCCAATGCCATCTACAGGACAATTTTTCTTTCACCTTTATAAAGTCAACAGTGTGTTAACTGAACTACATCAAGGGCCTCTGTGTGCCTAGGACTGCAAATTCACTCATTTGTTCATTACGCATTACAAACCATTTCCTCTTCATCAAATTTTTAGGGAGAAATTAAATGTCACCTATCAAATGCCATTGCAAATTCAAATCCAATGACATCAATTTTCAAAGAATTAAAGTCCAAAAATAAAAGTATTTGACCCTTTTCAGTTATATTCTAAATAAATTACATTATAAAATTCATCCTTACCTATTCACTTCTTTTGAATCTGAGTCAGAGGAGTTGTTGATGCCGGGGCAGAGTGGGGTGTCTTCGCAGTTACGGATAGAGAACTCTCTTAAAAGAATAGCAATCATTTCTCAGGATCTCAGAAAAAGCACTATCCCAATACAAAATCCCTGGTGAGTCTCACATTTAAGGACTGTAATGAGTTACATAGACACATGGAATTATTAATACCTAGATCTCCACACTCACATTTAGGAAACAAATCAGTCTCCAGGTTCTAGGGCAGATATCTCAAGGGAAATTATTTTTCTCACAATCCAGTTCTACCCTTAATTGTTGTTTCAATAGGATGGTTTTGATTTGTCTAAAATGCATGACCTAACCTGTCTATTTAAACTTAATTAGGAGAAATCTCTCAGAAAATTTTGTCATTGTGCCTTTACCAGAACTTGAGGAGGGGAGTGGGGTGGGAGGAAAGGGCATCTGTCTATGCTACACATTTTTTCCCTAAGAAAATGGTATTTGGTATACTATTGCTTTCTTCAAACTTTTTAGAAATTTGAAATGCTGGAAGTTCCAGCCACTCATTCTGTGTATTAAAAATCGTCATATGTTCTTTTTGAGCTCTTCAATGTTTGCATTTTAATATTGTCTTGGTGAATGCTGCCTGGTGAATATGGTCATCTTATCTTGTGTGCAAACACTTCTAGTCCTGTGCCACAGTTTCTTCCTAAGTATTTTAAAATTTGTCATATGCATCGTCAATTTATGAGAGAGCTTGTTTCAGAGCTTTGACAGTAGAGTATGCCATCACAAATAGAAGTTTGAAAATAATTGATTAGACACAATCAGCTTAAAGTTTTATTTCTTGTATAAGTAAAGTTAACATCTTTTTACATATTGAGGGGCCTTTTGCGTTTCTATTTTCATGATATATCTATTTCTAGTTTTTGTTCAATTATTACCGGATTTTTTTCTTTTCATATTTTAATATTTTAAACCCTTTAGATTGTAACTCTTAGCCCTGTGCAATTTCAATTGAAAATACCTTTTTCCCTGTTTTTCATTTCCTTTTTATTGTTATTATTATTACTACTGCTAAAAGGGGTTTTAAAAATATACTTATTAAGATATCATTGACATGGAGTTAACCCTTTTTAGTGTAAAATTCTGTAGATTATGGTAAACTTATACAGACATGTAACCACTACCAACACCAAGGTAGAGAAGCATTTCATCACCCCTTGCATGGGCAGTTCAAGGTCTCACTTAATTTCAGGTAGGACTTCACAGGGGAGCTACTGTTATATGATTAAAATTACCAAGGTCAATAGAACCTCTCTACATTTTTTTTTAAAGATTTTATTTATTTATTTGTCAGATAGAGAGAGAGAGCAGGAGTGAGCACAGGCAGACAGAGGGAGAAGCAGGCTCACTGCTGAGCAAGGAGCCCGATGTGGGACTCGATCCCAGGATGCTGAGCCGAAGGCAGCCGCTTAACCAACTGAGCCACCCAGGCGTCCCTAGAACCTCTCTACATTTTAAGATCTGATCATGAATACCAAATTCTGGCTCATCAAAGTCTCACCAAATTTCATTATTTTCCACAAATATCACTTATTTTTCTCTTTGCTGCTCATGTTCTCAACCCATGCACTAGAATATAGCTTTTTGTGCTCTTGTTTTTTTTTTTTAAAGGATCCCACCTTTCAACAGTCTTGATACCCACAGCTCATGTACTTTCACCATCATGTCTCCAGTTACATTGCATTGCTTCAAATCCCTCTGAAATCTACCACAACCATGACCTTTGTGGAGATAAAGGGGGCAAGTAAACTATATTTTAACCTCGTGTGTCTTTTCTTCATATTTCGCATGCACATCCTCACCCATATGGACTTGTCAGCTCTTCACACGTGAACATAGTAACTCTGGAAGGAGAGTCGGGAAGACACTTGCCCTCAAATGAGGTGGTATTTGAATGACTGGCTTTTTGAGGATCTGGCCAAGCAAGAAGATGATTCACGTTTGCCTTTAGTAAATTTACTTAGGGGTCTTGAAACCAATTCCATGAATTGTTAGCTTTTCCCCCTTCATTCCAATGAAGGCTTTTCTTCTAGAACTCTTCATCCCTGACTGTGGGCCCACTTGCCTAGTGTTTTGAGATGAAAGTGCCAGCCAGAATTCAAATAGTCACAGCAAAGTGTGCAGTGGCAACTGACATTAGAGATATATAAGTACATATATATATTTTTTACATATATGAAAATATGTAAGTACATATTTATTTTTTACATATACAACTTAAATAATCAGAATCCAGAATTAATCTGCTGAAAATTATAATAGCATCAGGGGTCAAGAAAATGGCAAGTTATTTTTCTAGATTTACAGTATGTATGGGTTCTGTTACATTTTTCGAATGTAATTTCTGGTGATTTGTTTCTCATTAGAACTTAATAATGTCCCACTGCAATTAAGTTTGTATTTTAAATGTCATATTCATGTTCTTCTGGGAAGAACCAAGAAAATATAGTCTTTGTGCTCCCAAATCTGGATATCCCCGTGTTAGGATCTGAATGTTTATATCCACCTAAAATTCATATGTGGTAATCATAACCCCCAATGTGTTCTTATTAGAAGTAGGGTCTTTAGGAGGTGATTAGGTCATCAGGGTGGGACCCTCATGAATGGATTAGCATCCTTATAAAGAAGAGTCCACAGAAATTCCTTACCCCATCCACATGTGAAGACACAGAAAGAAGACAGAATCTGTGAACCAGTAAGTGAATATTCACCAAACACAAAATCTGCCATCACCTTGATCTTATAATTCCCAGCCTCTAGAACTGTAGAAAATGAATTTTGTTGTTTATAAGCCACCCAGTCTATAGTATTTTATTAAAGCAGCTCAAATAGATGAAATACTAATTAATCTAATACCCACATCTGTTCACATTTCCACCTGCCAGGAGAAGAGTTGTCACCCATTTTTATTCTCTTGAGGACTTCCTTTGCCATGAGTCTTAAGTCACTTCTTTCCAACCTACTTTGTGTTCCTTAATAATAATTTCAAAATCCTATGTAGCACTTATCATACCCTTCTTGGTACATTTCTTTCTCCTTGTTGAGTTAGGTACTTTTTTTTTTAAGATTTTATTTTTTTTTATTTGAGAGAGAGAGAGTGCACAAGTGGGGGGAGGGACAGAGGGCAAGGGACAAGCAGACTCCCCTCTGAGTAAGGAGCCCAATGCAAGGTTTGATCCTAGAACCCTGAGATCATGACCTAAGCTGAACTCAGATGCTTAACAAACTGAACCACCCAGGTGCCCCAAGTTATTTACCATTTTCATCATCATTTTACAGATTAGAAAACAGAGAATAGACAATTCAGTCAATATCTAGGTCAAGTTTCCATGGTTAGTTGAGGTCAAGTGTTTGTGTACTTAATCACTGTGTTATCCTGGAAATGTTTAATCTCAAATATAAGCAATACAACTCCATGTTGTTGATTAACTATTAAATACGCTTAATGTTTGAATTATGTATGTAAGTCTTTTCTTCCTTTCCTCTTATTCTTTTACCTACATCTCCTCAAATATACAATGCATAAATATGTAGAGAAGTGTTCCATTGAATAATGTCTTATCAAAACTTTATCTTGAGAGGATCTTACATATCATATAATATAATAGACATTAGAAAGCAAAAAGATCATAGCATGTGCATAACCTTCAAAAATAAATGTGAATTCAGATTTTGAAGCAATTAACAAGTCAGGATATCCACTAGGAAATAAAATTTATGTTCTAACAACAGAGTGGATTTTGAGGATTTGGTTCCTTCACATATCTTGCCAGAAAATAATGAGATGTAATGCTTCATAAATTATAAAACAAGCACTGGTTTCAGAATGGCATGCGTTTTGAAATGCTTTTGCGGCATGTATATAGTCACGAATAACCCTTTGTCACCACTTATTAATCACAAATGAGTTGAAGTCAGATCACTTTAGTGTGTAGTAAGTTACAGCTGAAACTTTTTTCTTTTGCCCTCCTGAGTAGACAAGATTCACTACAAGACATCTCAATAATACCAAGAACAAGGTTAATATATTTGACCCATATTAAAATTGCCTCTTCTTGAGTCTACATATTCTGCAATTTATTGTGATCCAAATTAATGTTGAAAATGAAAAGCAAAATGAAATTATAAAGAAATGCTGATGTCTTTTACTTCTCCAAAACATATATTTAAAACAGTTTTATGAATAGTGTCTATACAATGTATCTTGGATTTGATATTATTAAAAAAGACAGTCGCCAATGTCGTACTTGGCTAGACTAAGGGAACAAATTATGATAACATGTTTTTGCATAACACTTGAAAGGTTGCAAGTTATTTCACAGATCATATTTCACTTATGCCATATGATGCACATCTGATGTGCTCTCTATAGGTTTGGTATTCTCTCTCTCTCTCTCCCTCTCTCTCTCTCTCTCTCTTTTTTAAGATTTTATTCATTCATTTGACAGAGAGAGAGGGAGCAAGTGAGAGAGAGCACAAGCAGGGGGAGCTGCAGGCAGAGGGAGAGGGAGTAGCAGGCTCTCCACTGAACAAGGAGCCTGATGTGGGGCTCCATCCCAGGACCCTGGGATCATGACCCAAGCCAAAGGCAGACACTTAACCAACTGAGCCACCCAGACCCCTTGGTTTGGTATTATCTTACAGTCATTTTATAGTTGAGGAAGTTGAGGAATTCTTTAAAAGTATGCATATAGATTTTGCCTAGTTCAGCACAGGTAGGATCTATCAAAAAATTTGTTAATAATGGGTAGCTTCCGCTGCTTTTGTTTTTTATCACACATTCTTGTTTCTTAGCCATTTGTGTGGCTTCTAAACATTTTAGAAATATTATTATGAATATTTAAAAAAACAGTTTTCTGTTGTTTAGGGAATGTGGTACTAAAGTGTACTCTCCTCTACAAGATTTTACAGAGGTTTTTTGGGGGAGGGAGGGAGGAGGCTGTTCTTTTAATGGGAATATGATTTTTTTTAAGAGTTTATTTATTTATTTATTTATTTATTTGACAGACAGAGATCACAAGTAGGCAGAGAAGCAGGCAGAGAGAGAGGAGGAAGCAGGCTCCCTGCTGAGCAGAGAGCCTGATGCGGGGCTTGATCCCAGGAGCCTGGGATCATGACCTGAGCTGAAGGCAGAGACTTTAACCCACTGAGCCACCCAGGTGCCCCAATGGGAATATGATTTATAACATTTTTCTTTATCATTTGTCATTACTTTATGATTCACTAGAAACCACATCATATAAAAATTATTTTGTAAATTTATGTATATTTTACCTCTAATTTAGTACTACATGTGTCATATAATCACTGTGATATATTTGGTTATGACTTTCATGGGAATCTCTGATGTAGTTGCACTTTTTCTGGATATGCATTTAGCTTCGAAATATGACCATTGCTTTTGCTATTTTTGTGAGCTCATTTGTTTGCTTGGTGATAGTGATAATAGTCCATATTAGTTTAATACTTTTATCATCAGTATTATCGGAAACAAGAAAACAGCTTCTATCTAACTTGCTTAAGTCTTAAAACAATGAAGTTTATTTATATATGTATGTATGTATGTATATATATATATGTTGTATTTCATTAATATGCATATGCTTACTAATTGATATTCATTATAATAAATGAGAGCCGCATGTCAATTCTTTACTCATGAATAATAAATATTCAGCTAGGAAGTTCTTACTTCAAATTGTGTTGCAAGACTATCTGAAAAAACCAGGCAGCTAAAGCATATAAAGTGATCATAACTGGAAAATTTTTAACTATTCATGATCTTTAAAAACCTTAACCAGAATATTAAAATTCTATTAATGTTTGTTATAAATATATATGGAATAAAAGTAGTAAAGCTAATACTTAATTTGCTGTTATTTAAATAAAATATTAGATACCTTGAGAATATTTTATTTCTTTGCAAAAATACTTATCAAGAATAATTGGACCAATATTTGTCCTTACTGTTTGATATAGTATGGATACAAAGTGAGAAACTTTCCTCTGCCTTGATCAATTATCATACTTTTTCTAAATTTGGATCAGCTTCCAACAATGATTTTTCGTGTGTGTTTCAATGTTGTTTGTATAATATCTCCTGGATTGTCTTTAATGTGAGTTTTTACTGGTATCACTTCCACTGGTATGTCTTTATCCTTCTCATCACAACTACTTTCCTTATTTAGGTCTATAAGTTTGTCTTCACAGAGTTTGTCTGTATCCATGTTTACAGTCCCACGAATGACATCAGTGTCAAATCCCAGTGGTCAGCTATTTCTACCATAACTCCATTCACATTCAATTCATGTTTTACAACCAGAGCGATCATTTTTTTTTTGTTCTTGTTTCTTTGTTCACTTTCACTTTTCAGCCAATTTCCTCCCTTGATTAATCATTCTTTGTACCATATCATGTGAGACAAGGAAGCAATACAACTTAATGCTTTAGGTTTGTGCATGGACTAAACAGATGTGCAGACTGACAGAAATGACACGACGGTCATTATGATGGGTATCTGTTTTTGACATAATGACTTTTGGACTGAATATCTCTCTCAGTACACTGGGTACTTCATGGAATTACAGTTAACATACTGTGATAGTCTACGGCCATACCACCCTGAACGCGCCCATTCTCATCTAACATACTGTGATAACAGAAATTCGAACATTTTTGTTGGGGGCTGATGTTATTTGATTAAACCACTAAATCATGGTAATGGAAATCCACATGTGTGAGGACCATGAAAAGTGAGGTTTGACTGTACTAAGGTTTTGGCATATTCTTCTGTATGTGTGTTCTGTGAAGTAAACCTTTGGTTCCCAAGAGCATGCATTATGCCAAATTTCCCTCCTGAAAGAAATACTTGTTTACATTGTTTTTAAAAATATAGGAGTTTGACCACTTCCCCCAAATCACCCATTTGCTAAGGAAGTGGTATCTAGTTCTAATTTATATGAAAAAAAAAAGGGGGGGGGTTGAAACCTATGGATAAAGCATAACCCATAAAATACTCAATTGGTCAAGGAAAAAAAATTACTTTTTTCCCCAACCAACATATTTCAATACACTAAGGAGTAAAAATACTGATTCTAGCAGAGATAAACACATTTATTTCTTTTTTTCTTTCTTTATTTTTAGTTATACACAATATTTTGTCTTAAATATTAAAATCTTGCATTTTAATTGATTTGTTTATTTAACACTGTAACATAACAGTCATTTGAACATGTATCTCAAAAGTAACTTTGTTTTACACTAAAGTTCCCCTTTTGAACATACCACTAATTTCTGAGATCAAAATTATTTTTTTATTCTGGACTTGTTTTCAATATTTGTTCTTTCTCCATATAAAGACAATGAGAAAAACTTCCTTCTGCAGGAATATATACTGCAACAATTTTAAGTGGATAATTAGAAAATTGCAAAATGTGTAATAATATCTTCCACCTAAAGGGTACCAACGTGAAGAGCACCTGGGTGGTTAAGTGTCTGTCTTCGGCTCAGGTCATGATCTTGGGTCCTGGGTTGGAGCACTGTGTTGGGCTCTCTGCTCAACGGGGAGTCTGCTTCTCCCTCTGCCTAGCACCACCCCATACTCGTGCTCTCTCTCTCTCTCAAATAAAAAAATAAAATCCTTAAAAAATAAAATAAAATAAAAGTGTCAATTTTTGGAACACAACCTGGATCCTCGCCACTGTGACTGGGGTCCTGTCGGATCCTGTGAGAAAACTCCGGGAGAGGGAGGGCAAGAGTCTTCCTGGGCCAATGCCTGGAATAAACAGGGGAGGATCCCCAGAGTGCTTTAATGTCCTCCTTTGGATGGATCTGCCAAGTGTAAAGAATCCTTAACTTGCTCTTGTCATTTAAAGCTAAGAGATAATCATTGTTGTTCACTTGTCCCACTTGATTGCCTGCACATAGCCCACGTCCTGCTTGTGGCTCACATTTCACACGCAGTTCAGTCTTGCATGTAAATCTATATCCTGTTTGTAACTGGATCTTGTGTAAAGTATAAAAGAAGTGATTGTGGGATGCCTGGGTGGCTCAGTTGGTTAAGCAGCTGCCTTCAGCTCAGGTCATGATCCCAGCGTCCTGGGATCGAGTCCCACATCGGGCTCCTTGCTCAGCAGGGAGCCTGCTTCTCCCTCTGCCTCTGCCTGCCACTTTGTCTGCCTGTGCTCGCTCCGGCTCTCTCTCTCTCTGACAAATAAATAAATAAAATCTTAAAAAAAAAAAAAAAAAAGAAATGATTGTAAGAAGTAAAGTTGTCTACTGATATCTCTCGGTAGTCCCCCCCATCATTTCAGCTCCGATCACCAGGATCCCCACCTAGCGAAGGTGACAGTCCGTGTGTGAGGGGTTATTACAAGTGCTTCATTCACTATGACTTGTATGATCCCCACAAGAGTTCTTCAACACATTCATTAATTTTATCTTTGTTTTACCTTTGAGGAAACTGAGGCTCAGAATCCTCAAGTAACATGATCCAAGTCCTTACACAATAAAGCATGAGAGGGTTTATTTGAATCCAGGCTTCCTGATCCCAGAGTCTGACCACTATGATGCCTTGTTCCTAAGTTATATATTCTGATAATTTTGTTCTATTATTTTATTCTATTGTTTTTATTCTATAGAATCTATTCTATCAAAATCTATTCCATAAAAAAATCACTAATATATAAAAACAACAGAGAGGATATATAGTTTATATTCCCACCAGAGGAAAGTAAGCCACTTAAAATAGATTGATATCACCTTGCTGACTTGAAAGTAAAACTAAACATTGCTTTTCATTTTGATCACCTTAGATATTCTTCTTTTCTCCTAATATATTATTTTCTAAGTTGCATGAGTTATTTGGCATTCATATATTAAAATATTAAATATAACTATTTACTCTACAATTAGCAAATTGCATGGACTTTTTGATTTTAAGCAGTTTTTAATTGCACGTCTGAATATGTTTATAAATTTGTTATATATGCAGGATTCTCTTCACGTTTAACAGCATTGTTTAGCTGATTTTAATTTAAATCATTCCATTATCCTGTTTAAATATTGTAAACAGTTTTTTTTAGAAGTCTTCTGAATCATTTTGAAAGGAAGGAATTGCATAGTTGATTTTAGTTGAATATTCTAACATACTCGTATTTAAAGTATTTGGATAACAACTCCCTTGCCGGTTATTGAAGCAAGGGATGTTATATAGACTAAAATTATCTATTAAAAACATTGAACTTAGTGCATCACTTTCAATATACTAATGATAGATATGAAGTTTTTTTTTTTTCTTTAAATATAGGAAGTGTGGGTAAGGAAAATGCTATAAATCAGGAGAGCACAGTGATAACAGAGGTGCACATTTAGAATGTTGATGAATTTGGAATGTGTCTTGGGATATATAGTGAATATTCATTCATCCAAGAAAAACTCATCTAATCTCCATCTAATAATTCAGCATTCCAATTACATGGCTAGATTTGAATTAATATGTTTACCAAGGATATGCATTTTAATTTTACTTAACCCCATCATAATTTGATCCAAAATATGAATGATTTTATTCTTCTGCTGAATACGTGGCTCTTTTTGCATTTACACAAATGAAGGCTTAGGTGGTGGAAATTGACTTTGGGTTTTATATGAAGTCTGGTCTCTTTGTATTGATGTTAAATCCTTATATATTAATAATGGAGGGAAATTTTTGAAATATTGTAGAAAAGAGAACTGAAACATTTATATTACTATTAATGGAAGTTTTTTATTTTTCATAATTCCTAGAAAACTGTACTTTTTTGTGATATATTAGATTTATTTGATTCTGTGGATGAAAAAAAGTGCTTTTGGTTAAGATTATACTTGAGAAGTAAATTAAAGAAAATTTAATAGGAAGTGATTTATAAAGAAAGGAGAAATAAATCACCTCAGTAACAGGGAAATCATTTTTTTTCAATTCATATTAGACCTTACAGAGTTAGTGTTACATTTGAAGGTAATTTTTCAATATACAAAATGTTTTTGTATTTGTGACTTGTTGATGGGACTTTATGAACTTTGATCCTACTCATCTCTTCACTTAAAATAGAACAATTTTTTTTCTGATATTCAATTCTTCTATCACAAGAAAAAAAATGCCCTCAAATATTTTGTTCAACATATAACTATTTTAGTTAGACTTTACCCCATCAGAAACAAGCAAGCAATACCCTGGGTCTATGCCCTTATTAACCCAAAATCATTGGTTTCCTCCTCTGTAATTAAACTGTTTCTTAACCTTGGACAGATAAGATTATACTTTGTTTTGAAAGTAGAGTGAGGATAATTTTTTTTTTCCCAGTCTAGGCTTAAAAATCTGTTTGATGGGACTCCTGAGTGGATCAGTCAGTTAAGCCACTGCCATCAGCACAGGTCCAAGAGTCCTGGGATCAAGTCCTACATCGGGCTTCTTGCTCAGAGGGGAGCCTACTCTCTCTGCCTCTGCCTGCTGCTCTGCTGGCTTGTGCGCTCACTCTCTCTCTGACAAATACGTAAATAAAATCTTTAAAAAAAAATCTGTTCTATAACTGAGAAAGCCTGCCCCTCGTTGATAGTTAATGCTGTTATTTCCCAGACCTTAATAATTCCTATCTAAATTATAATAAAAGTACTATTTTTAAGTTGTTTTGATTATTTAATGAAATGTTAAATTTACAAAACATAAGTCATAAAGCTTATGCAACTAAGCTATTACTTTAACACAATTAAATGAGTCTAAATTTACCAAATGAATCAACTAATGAAAAAAAGGAGAAATCGAAGAAAGCAAAGAATAAAATTATATCAAAGACCCAGAAAAATAAAAAAAAATAATAAAATTGTATCAAAGACCTAGAAGCATGTAGATAATCAAAATAAAGGATATTTGAAAATAGTCACATTACCATTACAGACACTGTAAAGTCAGGGCATGTTTTTCATTTGCAATGTATCATCTAAAGGAGACTGTATTTCTTCGTTGAGATTAAATTTTAAAACTTCCACCTACAGACATTTTTCTTTCTATTAGCTCACAGAATGATTTAAAGATGTTGTTAAAAAATAAAGATTTTGTTCAATAGTTTATGGAAGGGTAGAAATATTCCTAAATTGTAATTGCTAATCACTTTTCAACTTTGCTGCTTCTAGAATTTTCTTCTTCCTCGTATGCTGAAAATGTTACAGCAAAGATATCAACCTTTTTATCTCTGCCCTTGAAACAGATGCTGCTGATATGAATTGTGCATCTGTCCTTTGATGACATTATGGTCTGCAGCACAGACCTGAGAGTGGTGTTCTGGGCTTTGGAGAGAGGTGCATGGATGGCTGAAATTGGCCATGTTAGGCCAAAAGTAACCTCAGCGGCAGAAGTCAAGTAAAAACATATTTCAGCACAGTCTTCTGGCTTCACACTTTGCAAATCATTTCTCAAACATATATTTGCTATAATTCCTGTATTTTATATATTTATTTTAATGTCTTATTTAATTTAATATTGTAATGGACTGAATTGTGACTCCCACAAATTTATATGCTGGAGTTCTAATTCTCAGTATTTCAGAATGCGACTGAATTTGGAGGCAAAGTCTTAAAAAGGTAATAAAGTTAAAATGAGGTCATTAGAGTGGACCTTTACCCATATAACTGACATCTTTGTATGAGGAGGGGTTGGAACTGGCATAGATACAAGGGGAAGATCAGGTGCAGATAAAGAGGAAACGAAAGTTATCTAGAAGCCAAGGAGAGAGGCCTCAGAAGAAACCAATCCTGCTGACACCTGGATCTCAGGCTTAAAATTTTCAGAATCCCAAGAAAAGAAATCTCTGTTGTTTAAGCCACCAAGTCTGCGGTACTTTGTTATAGCAGCCCTAGAAAAGGAATACAAATATTAATAAACTAAGTTGTATAATTGCCCATTTTTCACATTTTTTGCCTTTTGATATTTAGTTTCTTACCTCACAAGTAGCTATAGACTAATCCAGATAACAACATAGTAAAAATAGATATTACTATGAGAGACAGTGACAATGAGTTCATGAGACCCAGAGAACTGAAATGACTAGAACCCGATTCTTCTGGCTTATGACCCAGTGTAATTTGATATATAATATTGCGCTTGTAGTTAATCAGGCATATGTGACATTGTTTGTCTTTAGTGTCAGAAATGTGTTCATTTGTGAAAAGTCTAGAGTCACAGAATTTTTTAAAAACACCACACATACTTATGGTTCCAAACACCATAAGAAGATAACCAATTTTAGGAAAATTCTCAAGAATTACTTTGATATTTTTCATCTTCAAGTTAAAATGAAATATGATCATTATGTATAAAATGTCAATAAGTGATAAATATATTCTGACTGAAAGAAATAAATTTTACTACTTAAAGAGACAGAAAATTCCACTATTAACAAATATGGAAAAGAACAAAATAATGAGTGGGAAACTTTTCACTGTATTTTCGATGCTTATTTGCAGTTTGGGCTGCAACTGTTTTTCTATTAGATATCAAATATCAAATATGAGGATCTAGAGTCTAAAGAATTAGTGTGTGGCGGGGTCAGTTTCAGAGAATGAAAGAGGATTTGTTTTTGAGTAAGAAAACGGTTGAATGCATCAACGTGGTAAAATAATGTAGAACTAATTCTCCCTAAAATATTAAAATATACAAGATGTTCTTTAAATTTCTAGACACCTGGGTAAGGGAGAAGAAGAGGACAGGGAAACTGATCTGGCACAAGGATCAATAAACAGAGCAAAAGAATAACTTGAGGTATGGCAGATCACAGGTTATTAGATTGCTTTTCAGCCAGATACTCTGTAAGAATAGGCAATAATTAAGAAAAATTAAAAGTTCATAAGATTAAAATCTCTGAAAGAAAGATAGCCCCAGATAACACCACGTTATGGCCTAAAAGAGTAACACCCAATAGAGGCAGATTTTCCAATAGACTAGGTACAGGGTGATTCAACAGCAAAAAGTGAACTAAGACCAAAAATTGCCACAGGAGGCAATCTACTTTCTATTAGTTTATTTGATGACTTAGAGATGACATTTAATCATTTATGGAACAGTGGGTCTATTCTTAAATGATAATTGATAAATACTTTTCAACTTTGCTATTTCTAGAAATTTCTTTCTTCCATGTATGTTTTAAAATGTTACAGAGGAGATGTCAACCTCTGTCTCTGGCCTTGAAGCACATGTTCCTGGTTACAAAAGCAAGCCAGAGAGTTTCAATTTGTTAATACTGCGGTGACTCTATTGTACCATTCACACTGGTGCAGATTATATACGCATTGTCCAATGTCAGTAATTTAACAATGCCCTACAAACAAATCAATTGTAAGTTCAAATAATATTCTAGAGAAATTTTCCTTTGCAATTAAGAAAAGTGACAGTTCCCTACAATGATTCTTACAACTGCTATGGCATTTTAATCTCGGATTCCCTTCTGGATAAACTACCTATCTTATAGAGCCTGGTTTACATTGGGGCACCATAACATGTTTATACAAGTAACATAATTATATCCTGAACTCAGCTGCCAGCTGATTACATTTTCATTCATAACCCATCTTGACTGCTGTGCTTATTATTCTGGGTTAAAAAGGCTTTAGATAAAGAAAATCTTCATTTACTTACATGAAATTAGATCCGAGTTTGCATTCTAACCTCTATTAACCCATTCCTAAGATTACCCAATACTGACATAGGAAATAATTTTAAACTCATTGATAGCAATTCTATACAAAGCAAAACATGTAAATAAAACAGTTTTAAAAGCTTTTGAGATATAACATGGTAACAACATTTTTAAGATGTCGCATCTATTCCTTCTTGCCAGGGAGAAATACTTTTAATTACTAGGCACAAACAACAGCAAATTCTATATATTTCACTACCTATCTCTTCTCTTTCATGTCTTCATGTCTCATATCATCAAAGTGACTTAGTAACAACCCCTTTTAATAATATTTTCCTTATTGATTTGTTTCAGTTAATGTACTATTCTCAAGGAAATGTTATGTAACACTTAAATTGGAAGACTTTCTGAGAAATAGCACTAATCTGATTTTCATTCCCTTACATACTGTTCACATCAAATGTGAATTTATACACGCTATTTTGGATTCTGTGGAAAAAAAAAGTCACTTGTCATTTTAGTTTGTAAATATATATTAAGGTCAGCACTTTCAGCTGACCTTAATAGTTTGACTGAATTTCAACTTATATGATTACTATTTGCCTATGCAAATCACTCCTCTAATTAAGATTGCATAATAGAACCCCAGTTTCATGACCTACATTATGCTATTTTTTTGAGTCATTAAATTTTATTAAGGCTTAGTCATCCTTCTGGTACTAGAGTTTCATGGATTTATTTCTTCCTAAATCATATAACTGATGAATTGGGACACAAAGCAGCCATTTTGATGCAGCAGCTTTGTATAAATGATCCTATGGAAATATAAAAACATTGCTGTTTTATAGCCAAGTAGGACAGACAAGAGGCATCTATCATCCATATCCCTATCCTCACCTAAATTAAGATACTTCTGTTTACTAAATGACTACATTGTTTATTTTTTTACAGAAATATATTATTTAATCTGAAAATTAATTGCTTTTAATTATGTTAGAATTAGGCTAATTTTTGAGACATTATCAATCCGGTCTCCCCAAATCATTGTTATATCAAAATCCCTGTGTTGAGGTTAAATACAATGTATTTGAAACGCAAATATAATAGAACTTGGTAACAGTCTAAAATATATGCCATGTCCAGTAGGAAAAAATAGAGATATATTTACTGTGGCTTTACATAAAGACTTAGAAAGAAATTATCTCACAAAAATAATAGCAAACTTTCTTCAACGACCTCTTTTCCTTTCCCTCCAAAGTTTTGCACCACACATCATCAAATCCATTCCCTCTCCACACTCTAGTTCTACTATCCTGTTGTTTCTATATTGAGCATTCTTTCATTTTCTCTTTATTTTCTCATTCACATTTGCCTGCGTACTCCAGCCCCTGCCATTATTCCAAATGCTTTTTACTGGAGCCCTAAATACCTTTCAGGTGCCATTGACATCCCTCTTTCTTCTCCTGCACTTGCTGCTAACAGAGTAAACTTTCAGGATTGTCACATTCTTATTATAAAATTGAGAGTGGCACGCATCCTTCTGTTTTCTTTCTTTTTTCATTTTTTTTAAGAAAATGAAGGCTTGAGCATGGTATATTTATATCTACAAAGGGGAGAAAACCAATATAACTAGAGCAGTTAAAAATACAAATGAGAGAGATGATAAAGAGTAGATTTCCAGAAAAAAAGGAAGGATAAATAATCATGAACTCTGATGGGAAATTCGCTTTAGGCAGGAGAGAATTGTGATAAAGACATTATCATAGAAAGGAAGGGAAGAAGCTTACATCAAATATTCTGATCTTGAGGAGGTAGACAGGCATATGATGTCTCAGGAGTGAAGAGAACAGTAATGGATTTTCTTGGACTTGCAAAAAATAAAATGGAGCATTGAAGTGTATATCAAATATAAGTAAAGTCAATATAGATTAATAATGAGGGCTCATTCAATATTTGATAGGCCAATTTGTCCTCAACAAATTGAAAATGCCCTTATCACTCCTTTAATTAAAATTGCATAATATAACCTTAGTTTCATGACCTAAATTATGTTATAACCTCTTTTGGAAAGGGCACAGTTAGGATAACTGATTATCTGATGTATGCTGAAAAGTCAGACAAGTCAGGTCAGCAAGAAATTGCAGCCTGTGAGCTTGGGAGATGGGAAAGTAAAACAAAACAGCATTGTTGTCAAAGATAAGGCTTAATATATGTAAGGGATTATTATGAGAAAAAGAGGGAAGGAGACACTGCATTTTAAATTGAAGTGTTTTTCATGAGTGATGAGATGGGTCATTGCATAAAGAGAAGAGGGGGGAAATCTCTAAAGTTAGAAATGAGGAACTATGGATGGATATCAGGGAGGCTATGTGTGCTTGTTGACATTACCAAGGATGGATGCTCGTGATGTCAATGCCCTCGAGTGAGGAGAAATATTAGAAGGCTTCAAATATCCACAGACTTTATTCCATTCAGAAAAGACATAACATATTTAGTGTATGTGTAAGTTCCTCTTGTGACCTGTGCCTATGCTCAACTTGACTTCTTTATACCTACCTCACTGTGACAAGTCAATCCACTTTGGTATCCCTCTGGCATATGTAATCTAATTTTCCTCATCCCTTGGCAATTTGTAGGAAGTGATGAAGTGACATCTACTGATTATATTGGTCAGAATTCAGTCTCAAAGAATTGTTACCTCTATAACTGCTTTAAGTGAAAAGTGATTTTCAGGGTATTAATTGGATTATGGAATAATGAGAAAGGCAAAGACATGAATTCAAGGATGAGCCCACAACAGGCATATGACCAAGGCCACTTTACAAAATTGGACAGAAATGGTATTGCTTTTTTTTTTTTTTAATTTATTAGTTAGAGAGAGAGAGAGAGAGAGAGAGCAAGCACAGGCAGACAGAGAGGCAGGCAGAGGCAGAGGGAGAAGCAAGCTCCCTGCTGAGCAAGGAGCCCGATGTGGGACTTGATCCCGGGATGCTGGGATCATGACCCGAGCCAAAGGCAGCTGCTTAACCAACTGAGCCACCCAGGCGTCCCAGTATTGCTTTTTATGTAACAATCACAAATCCTCAGCTCATCCAGAAAAATAAGACCTCTTGTGTTGGTTTTATAAGCAGGTCAGTCTTGCTCCACATTCCATTTCTCATCTCATTGTACTTGACTGTGGAATCAAAATTATATTTATAAATTCAAGAACACCAAGAAATTAGTATTAGTATTCCAGACTGCTCAGAGAGGACATAGTAGAAGAAAGTTGACATTGATATTGGACAAGACTACAATGCAATGTAAATTTCAATAACCCTCACCTTCAATTGCTGGTTTAGAATCTCTAACTTTCTACAAGATCCCTGTACTCATCAGGATTCTCCAGAGAAAAAACCAATAGGATATATAGGAAGAGATTTATAATGGGAGCTAGGGCACACAGTTGTGGAGGACAAGAAGTCCCACAATCTCATTTGCAGCTGAAGAAGCAGGAAAGCTGGTAAGGTTATTCGGTCTGCATCCAAAGGCCTGGTAGCAGGGATGGGGGATACAGTGTAAGTCTCAGTATGGGTCTGAAAGCCCAAGCACCAAGAACACTGATGTCTAAGGACAGAAGAAAGTGAAAGTCTCAGCTCAAGTAAAGAGCAAATTTGCCCTTCTCCCATTGTTTTGCTCCATTTAGGACCTCCATGCATTAGATAACGCCCACCTACATTTGTGATGCCATCTTCTTTATTCAGTCTACTGATGCAAATGCTAATTCATTCCAGAGACCCCCCTCAGATATGCTTTATCTGGGCATCCCTTAGTCCAGTCAAGTTGACACATAAAATTAACCATCAACATCCCCAGAAAGTATTTCTATAAGTGCTCAATTTGGCAGGTCTGCTTTCACCCAAATAGTCTAAATCCTTCCTTCTGGTACTGCTTCTTTCCAACTTGCTGGTGATACTTATGCATAAAAACCTTATGGTAACAAACTTTACAGTAATGAAGTCTCAAAGAATACAATTGTTAGTATTTGGTATCTGAAGAGATTATTTTTCACAAACATTCTTTCTTAGTTTCCACCTGAGAAACATTAGAGAACATGTTTTTTGTGGTTGGCCAAGAAATGTAGGTTGATGATGGTACCATGGTACATTCAGTTTCACCACTCCACTTCTATGTGTAAGGCTTTCTTGTGCACACAAGCTCATTATAAACTTGGCTACTTCTTGACTTAAAATAATTGTTCCATGCCTGGGTGGCTCTGTCAGTCAAGTGTAGAACTCTTGATTTCAGGTCAGATCATGATCTCAGGAGGGTGAAATCAATCCCCACATCGGGTTCCATACTCTGCATGGTGTCTGCTTGAGATTTGCTCTCGCTCTCTCCTTTTGCTCCTTCTTCTGCTCATGTGTGCTCTTTCTCTCTCAAATAAATAAATAAAATTAAAAAAAATACTATTCTAGGAAGCTAGAGGTTAGGATAGTGGTTATCTGGGGACAACAGAGGGTGGTGATTGGGAAGCATATTTACAAAATGGTTATTGTATGGACTGAATGTTTGTGCCCCATGAAGTTCATATGTTGAAGCCCTAAACCCCAATGTGATGATATTAGACAGTAATGAGGTTATGAAAATGGGACCCCCATGATGGAATGAGTGCCCTTATAAGAAGAAAGCACAGGGGCACCTAGGCAGCTCAGTTGGGTAAGCATCTGCCTTCAGCTTAGGTCATGATCTGGGGGTCCTTGGGATAGAGCCCCGTGTCAGGCTCCCTGCTTGGCAGAAGCCTGCTTCTCCCTCTCCGGTCTGATTCTGCACCTGCTTGTCCTCTCTCTCTCTGTCAAATGAATAAATAAAATATTTTAAAAAAATTAAATAATTGCCCAGAAAGCATATCATAGTTAATGAATATACATAAAATTCTGGCAAGTCTATCCCATCAGTGTGCCAGACATTCATAGGTAATTTCTGTATGATATCATACCAAGAACCCAAGTACACATGTTATATAGTCCCTTTTGTCCTAAATATGCATTCCATTCCTTTGTTCCTGTCAACTTCTTAAATCCAGGCTTTCAGCAGCCCTATATTTATACTAACTATTCTTGTTTCCAATCTCTTGTCAAACTTGGGTCAGAAAGAAACCCTAGAGTCATCAGTCTGCACAAAGGAAAGACATTGGCTAAAGACCTGTGGTATTCAGGGAACTCTGTAAACAGAAAATTCCAAACTTTGGGAGGGGTGACCAAGATAGTCAAATATACTCAAGTTTTAAAATCCAATAGAGAAACTAATTTCAGTTCTATTACTAACTCTCTACCTTTCAAAGGAAAATTAACAGAAGTGTAGAAACACAAATAGGAAACTCTCTTCACACAGGGGAAGTGAAAATGTGTACTTCAAGTGGCTTTTGTGTTATGTTATTTGGCAAAGAAGCAATTAAGCAGGTGAAAGACAACCCCATGGAAACACAAAAAGTAGAGAAAATCTGTCTAAAACATCTGTTTAAAAATTCTGAAGTCAGAAGATTAGAGGTTGATAAAGAGAAATATTCTTTGCAAGAGGTTTAACACCTGCTCACTGAATCCCCTAATGCTCTGTGCTGTGCAGTGTTCTCCAAATCACAGATAAGTCTGTCAATCAGGAAATCACTTAAATGAGGCCAAAACACCTTGTGGCAAAAACACAGCAATAAAAATTACAGAAAACCGGGGAACTCTGGAACACTGAAGATGCAAAAATAAGAAAAAACGCAAATTTTCATTTATGTTTTTTAGCAGTCCTTACTCAAATATTCTGTGTCTTGCAAATTTATTTTCAGCAGAAAAGATACACTTTATTTTCCCATTGAGACTCCTTTCTTTTATCTCTTGACATTCTACTGAGATTTATTCCTAGGGTTGTAAGCAGAAACTATAAGAGTAGTATTTTCTTCATGTCATGATCATTTTCAATTCTCCCTGTGATTCTGGTCTACTGGCTCACTATATGAATACTATTTGAAGCAAAGTAGTTACACGAGAAAAATGTTCAGCTTTCAAATTCATTTATATTTAAAAATCATTATATGAATTTTAAAGACAATTTATGATATAAATTTAAATTTCCAGAGTTCACAGTTTCTCTTTTTTGACAAACTGCTTATAAAAAATGTCATTCATATTCATGTGGCAGTCTTACTTATTTATATTTTCCATTTTAGCATAAATGGCTGCTGAAATTTTGACATGAATTTTAGCATTCCAATCACTGCTACTTTTTACCAAAGATAAATGTGAAATTTTGTGTAAATATTTGTTTCCTAACCTTAACACTGCTTTTAATTTAATATAAAATTTTAATAAAATTTTAATTTTAAAATTTTAATTTAACCTTAAAACTTTTTTAATTCTCCTGAAATGTTTTTGTTTTGTTTTGTTTTGTTTTGTTTTGTTTTCCACTCACTGTTGGTAAATGGTAACCAGACAACACAAAAACAGGATATCTGCCCTATTCAGCTGTGAAAATTTAGTAAGATCAACTTGGTTTTCATGTTTGCCTCTCTAAATGATTTTACTAATTTTCTTACAAAAAGATATATTTACATTAATAAGATTCTAAGCTGATAGCATTTTATGATTGCAGTTTATATTTCAGTCATAAAAAACTAATATAGGGACACAGGGTGGCTCAATCAGCTAAGTGTTCCAACTCTTGATTTGGTTGAGATCATGATCTCGGGGTGGTGAGATCTAGCCCTGTCAGTTTCTACACTCAGCCAGGGAGTCTACTTAAGATTCTCTCCTCTCTCTCTCTGCCCCTCCCCCTGCTCACATGCTCTCCCTCTCTCTCTAAATAAAATAAAATTTAAAAAAGAGAACACACACAAACAACTAATACAAAGCAGCATAAAAATACAAACTAGTATACATTATTTCAAATTGTCATAGTTGTTTTAGTGGATGGGCTACAAAAGATTGTTGTCTTACATTTTTTATTTTAAATGTTAATTTCTGAAAATTTTCCAGGTTTTGTAAGAATGAGCATAAGTAATGCCTTAAGAAATGACTCCCATCAGAATAAGGAATAACATTCTCTGTAGGTAGTTGAGTGCTTCAATGGAATAAATTTGGTCATGAGTCAACTGCTGGCTGGCACAACAAACATTGATCCTCAGTGAGAGTCACCATGTTCCTGTCAGAGCTGGGCCATTTTAGCTTTCTAAAACTTGTTTTATCAGCAGCAAAGGTGAAGGATTAAATTGAAGTTGAGTTTTACATCATGTCAATATTAAACTTATTTATTTTCCTCCAGTTGCTCTTTCTTGACAATGTCCTATCATGTGTGTTCAACACGAGCCCACAGATAATACAGAGTTGCATTGGTCTACTAAATCATAGAGAAATCAGAATCCCAGTATATCAAAGTTTCTCAAGGTTTTTGAAGACTGGTCAACAATGATGAGAACATACTTTACTGACCTATGCCCAAATTGATGGTGACTGACAATTCTGCAATAACCCTAGGTGATATCCCAGTTTAAGATTATGAGTACAAGGGACAGCTACATGACCCATTTTCTGTTTAGATCTATTCTCTTATCCAAAAATACTCCAGAACCTTGATAGGTTCTGTCTCAGTGCTGTCAGATTCCAGAAATATTATTCATCAAGTTCTAATGTAAAAGGACTTTTCATGTAATTAAGGTGGGAGACTTGGGTTGCATGTACTCCTGTTGACTTTTCTATTAATTGACATTGCATTTGGTAGCTAGTTAATCAAAACTATGGCAAGCCCAGTTTGATCCTCATTATGTGTGCTTTACCTTACCCAAGAAAATCTCACAAAGTATAAGATGTCATTATGAGAAGATTAGTTGGATTTAGACCTTTTATCACCATCCATATTTTAAAGACTTGGAGTGGCAAATGCAAGTCCAACTGCCACCTGTTAGCTTCTTCATGAGTTTAAGACTATGACAGTGGCTTATTCCCTAGGCAAATCCTTAATTAGATTATGGAATTTTTCATAAATGATATAACACCACATATGTATAAACATTCTATTTGAATTTCAGAATATCTCTACTCCTTCTATAAATCTCTCAAAGTAGGTATTATTGAGTCATTTGAGACTCAGAAAAATAGATCATAGTTATAAAGCTAGGTAGTGGAAAAGCTGACATTACAACCTATATCTTCTTGCCTATAAAATTTGTGTTGTTTTCTACCACCGACTTTCTATTTGCTTAAAAACAAATGAATAGCTAACTCTCCCTGGGTCTTGACTTAGTGAGTGATTTTTATTATTATTAAAAGCCTATACCTTGTTTCTTTCTTTACCTTATTCATTTCAATAAAACAAGATCCTGACTAAAGTAGTCCTTCTGAAGGCAGACCTGTGAGAGAGAAGTGTTGTAAGCAAGCAAGCTCTAAATGCTGTTTGCCCTCCCTGAATCACATGAAGCCATTCCCCAAAATCCAACTAACGGTTGTATGAGAATTCTCCTATCTTCTTGCTGCCCTCTAAGTTTGGAGGTCCTGCTTTTCTTTCCAGGAAGGATTGGTTTCCAGAAGCTACTCTTTCACCTAGAGCTTTGCAATCAGGGTCTAATGGTTTACTTTCTGTGGACATCATAGTTCTCAACTTCATGACACAGAGAAAGAGCTAGGTTATTGGTATGATTGATTTTTCTTCTGTGTTTCTGTCATATTTCTCTTCAGAGCACCATAAAAAGTCATCAAAGAGCTTCATGTGGGTGTCTCCTCACATCTCTCTCATATCCTATGTCTGTGCTCCTAGGATCTCCTCTCTAGACTTAGGACTACTAGAAATATTTTGTTTTATGATTGATTATAATTAATGTCAGGTTATAAAGTAAAATTTGAGGTGGCATGTCAGAATTGTGGAAGACATTGGGAATACTGAAGAAAAAACTATTTGCACAGTCAGAAATAGTTTTAATTCACTTTTATCTAATATACTTAAAATAGATGTATCTTGTGTCCAGACTAAATTAGAGATGTTTAGTGGTGAGTCAGATGACAGTACACAGATCTCATTAAAAAATAGATTAGGAAATGAAATGTCCACAAATTATTTTTAAAAGAGGGATCTTTTGTTGGCAAAGACTAAAGACATCTATAAAATTAATAATCACATTTGGCAGTTTAACATTTCACTTCTGGTCTCTTCAGAAATCTCCATGATCGTGATACAGTGGAGTGAAAGGCAGCACAGTATAGTGAAGTTTGGACTTGGGAACACAGAAGAAGCATTCTTTAGATAAAGAATCTAAGCATCTCTCTCCCAGGGCTTTTGTAACAAATTACCATACACTGGGTGGCTTACCACAACAGAAAATTGTTCTTTCATGGTTCTGGAGTCCAAAAGTCTGACATCAAGCTATCTTCAGGGCCAAACTCCCTCAACAGTTGCTAGGAGAGGATCCTTCCTTACCTCTTCCAGCTGCCAGTAGCTCCAAGCTTTCCTTGGCTTGTGGCAGCATAATTCCAAACCCTGTCTCTGTCTTCACAGGGCTTTCTCCTCCCTTTTCCTGGGTGTCTCTCCTCTTTTAAAGACACTTATTGCATTTAGGGATAATGTGGATAATTCAGGGTGTTCTCATGTTAAGATCCTAATTAAATTTTGTCTGTAAAGATCCTATTCCAAGTAAAGTCACATGCAGATTCTGGCTAGTAGGATGTTGAAATACTTCCTTAAGGGCAAATATAATCATTGCCATGGCTGTCATAACAAAGCTCTGCAGACTGGGTAGCTTAAGCAACAAAAACTCATGTTCTCACAGACAAAAATTAGAGATCAGGGTGTAAGAAGGATTAGTTTCTTCAGAGCCTTCTCTCCTTGGCTTGTAGATGGCCAAATTTTCCACATGTCTTCACATGATCTTTCCTCTGTGTCTGTCTGTGTCTAAAATTCCTCTTATAAAGACACCAGTCATATTAGATCAGCGTCCATTCATATGATCACATTTCACCTTTAAGGACTCTATCTCCTAATACAGTCACCTTCTGATGTACTTGGGGTTAGGACCCAGCATATTAATTTTGGTGTACACATTCAGACCAAAACATTGATGGAGCAACCGGGTTCAAAATTCAACTGAAACTCATCGCTTTCTACTTTATATGACCTAAGCATAACTTTGCAGAACTCTGAATGTGGATAGGATAAAAATAATGGCCTGTGTACTTCAGAAGGGCTTTATAAAGATGAAGTTAGAGATTTAGGTTATGTATAAGCTCCATGAGAAGAGAAAATCATCTGTCTGCTGAAACTGTGTTGCCAGAGTTGTCCTCATGCATAGAATATATCATAGTTGCTCAGTAAATATTTGTTGAAGAATTAGGGAGGGATGGGCCTAACAACAATTTGTGATTGATAATTAAAAGTAGTTACAGGTCATAACCAAAAGTGATTTCTTGGGGCACCTGGGTGGCTCAGTGAGCTAAGCCTCTGCCTTCAGCTCAGATCATGATCTCAGGGTCCTGGGATCCAGCCCTGCATGTGCTCTCTGCTCAGCAGGGAGCCTGCTTCTTCCTGCCTGCCTCTTTGCCTACTTATGATCTCTCCCTGTCAAATAAATAAATAAAATCTTTAAAAGAAAAGTGATTTATTTATATTTAGTTCCTGACAGACCTGGTAGGGCCTGCCAAACATGAGGAAATAAATACATTGTGTGAATTAGGCAAAAAGAGACACTCTTCATAATATCACTTTATATATTTAAGCAGTCAAGATACCCAAGTTGAGTAAGTGAACTCTTTTCTTTGCTTGCAAATTCCCTTAAGATGGTCCAACTTACAACTCACTTAAATTTGTGTCAGCAGCTACACAAAGTCAATGCAAAGATGGGATCAGCATCAGTGGAAGTAGGAAAGGAGCAGGAAGGGAAAGGCAAGAAGAATGAGTATGTTATCTGGTCCATTCCCCTCACTCCACCATGATTAGGAGCCCTTGATGGATTTTCACTTTCTATCTCCAAAATCTCATAAAATATATTTGTTAAGCTATCAACAAATCATTTAATATTATTTCTGAGCCATTTGTAGAATAAATAATGTCACAAAGATTGACACTTTTTTTTAAGTGGATAAACATTGCTATTAAAGTGAGGGTTCATAAAGCTTCAGTTACACATATGGAGAAATAATTGCAGGATGATATATCTTGCGAGGAATAAAGCAAGACAGGCCTAACAGGCTTGTATTTTGACCTCAATGCTAGGATCTCTGTCACAGTTGGTATTATTGATTTATTTGGATGGGCGTCTTTTTAAGTATGTAGAGAAACATTTATTTATATACCTGATTAGGCAGGAGAATTAATGTCATCGAGTGACACTTGTGAGACATTCTGAAATCATTTCTTCACTCATTTACAATTTTGTGATCAGCATTAATGATAGCCATAGATGACACAATGTCAGAGAAAAATAGACCACTTTAGTCTTCATAAACATGCTACCATAACCAAGAAATACGGGTAATGTTATTCCACTCTAAGGCTGTATGCCATGGAGACTGTTAATTCAGAGTCTAATTCATTTTCCTCAAAACACATCCCCAAGTTATAGTAACATGGGAATTTGGAAGTGTGCAATTTGGTACAATTCTTGTCCCACTAGGCTTTTGAGAAGCTCTAGGTGTGCTCCCAGCAGACAAACCTACAAAGTCCACAGGACCAAAGTATCTAAGGAACACTTTATTTAAGATTCCCTCTCTGAGCAGAGAGAATGCGATTTATGACCTCTGAACAACAGACTGAACAGTGACATTTCAGTAGAATGATTGTTACTCTTTATTCTAAAGCACAGGGGCACTTCTACTGAATCTAAGAGTAGCAGTAGGGTGTATATACTGCTGCCTGGACTCATGGGCAATTTCCCACCTGGTTATACTCAGCTTTATTTTGTTTAGCTAATTAATCTTTCCTTTGGATTTATCCAGACCTAAGGTATCTCCCCTCCCAACACACTCAAACACACACACATACACACACCCTGAGAATGTTTAAATGTCTATGTGTATTTTCTTAACTTGACCATATTCTCAGGTGCAGATTCCTTCTCATATCGTTTTTATTCATTTTTTAAACAACCACTTAAAATTTATTTAAGTGACTAAATGCCTATTTTCAGATGTCTGGGGAGAATTAAAAAAAATTGATATTTCACCAAAGGAAATAAATTCACACAGCACAAGGTCAGCAAGGGAATAATTCCAAGGGGGCATATTAGCAAATGAGCAATAATTAAACCATAATGTGGGTATTTGTGTGTGTGTGTGCTGTGTGTGGGTAAAATGATTTTAAAATGTAAAGTAGGAAATTGGTGCAGAGCCAGGAAGGATCTCAGCTAAAAAGCAATCTCATCAGTGAGATCTTCTCTAAACACTGGATCTAAACACTGGAACCATTTCATGATTCTTTATTTCACTTCATTGTTTGATTCCTTTATTGTGCTTCATAGTTTATAATTACTGTTCACTTCTCTCTGATATGCGTCCTCCACTAGATTTGAAACTTCTAAAATTCGGGGTTTGGTTTTATTCATTACTGGCCACCTAGAGCCCACCTAAGTGCATATTGTTAATAATGCTTATTAAACCATAACAAAGATATAATATTTAAAAAGACAGGATTTCTACCCTTCTTTTATTTGTTCTACTTCCACTGAAAGTTTAAAATACTCTGTATTTTCAATTTTACAGTATTTATGCTGTGTAGGAAAAAAGTTACAGATGTAACAGGAGCTGGCAAGCCATTGTTTGGGAAGAATGTATTTACTTATTTGTTTATTTATTTACTTAGTACTCATAAATGTGCAAGGGTTGGTGCTAGACTTTAGGTAGAGAAATATGGTCTTGCCATTGTTATGGCCCAATGGGGAATATTGACATCTAGATAAACAATCCCAGTTCAGCATGGTACTCTTGCTGTATGAGCAAGAACAAGGGAAAGATTCTCAATATAAGATAGAAATGTTTCACAGACATGACCTTTAGTTTCGGTCATTAATGTTGAGCAAGCCTTTCTTTTACTAGGGGCAAGAGAGAGAAAGCACTCTCTAGAAAGAGAAAAAGAGAAGAGAAAGGTCACAGCATGCTTAGGAATACCAAAGCATTTGGTGCAGTCTTCAGGAACAGGCGGAATACATAAGGATGAAAAGAGGAGAGAACATGTTTAGTCCTCATTTATATTGAAGATGTTAATCTACTGTTTTCCATCTTCATCAAGATTATAATAAATAGAAATGTTTCGGATAGAAGCAAGTGGAATTTGGATTAAGATTTTAAAGGAGATTTCAGACCCCTTATTATTGTTAATCTTAAAGATCAAGACAGACATAGTTTAGATCAGTTTGATAATGGAGAAACAGATGGGAAGAAAAACTACTTCCAAGTCTTTTTTCTTTTTTTCTAATTTTATAATGCGCTACAAAAAAAAAAAAAAATCATAGTAATTTACCATGTAACTCAAAGTTTGGATCTACACTCCTGGAAATGCGGGTTTTGAAAAATGGAATCCTTATTACAATAGCTTTTCTATGATTTACATTTATATAAAAGTTTTTAACTCACTGTTTAGAGCCAGAGATAAAGCTTTATTTGAAACTAGTATAAATATTCATATTTCATTTATCACTTTAAATGGTAAATAGAAAACACTGAAATTTTAGAGATAGGCACAACTGTTTCCCTAATGCCCTAAAAGATGTCATGCTGCTGTTTCTGCAAACATTTTAAAACTTGACATAAGTCTCTATATAATGAATCATTCATACTGTTATTTCTTTTTAAATTTGGGGATAAATAAGGATCACCCCAGAGATAACTTAAAAATTCACAATTTACTACAGTGGAGAAACCTGCTGAGAGGAAAATGTGATACTCGATAACACAAGGCTAAACCTAACTTGGAAGAAATAAACAGAAGCGATGTGGAGAGAAACTGGGGCCCTCAGGCCTGTGTTCTATGGGCTCATGTTCCAGAGTCATAGGCAATCAAGCCATCACCAAGTGGTTCTCCTCTCTTTTCATTGAAGAGATTTAAGATATTTTTTTTTGTAATGGGCTCATGTTCTGTAGACTCCACCTGAGGATTTTTATCATGTCAATTATTATACTACATGCCCCACACATCACACACAACTTGCAATAGGGGAATCATCCTTCTACTGGGAGAATCCGTGGGACTATATCCTTCATTCTTCTCCACATCTCTCCTTCCCCACATTCCGCTATCTGTAGACATGACTTCTTCCTTATACCCATCAATCACACAGAGCTAAACTTCTCAAGGCAATTTATCTTCATTTTTTCCTTCAAGGTAAAGAAAGTTTTAAAATTTCTGTCTTTAAGGATGTTCCCAAGAGATGTAAAAACAGGTTGAAGATGAGAGCTTTGTTTAAGGATGTTCAGTTGAGCTCCTGTAGTGTTTGAGCTACCTTAGCTTATATGTTTCTAGGGATGGACTCAAATATTCCTTCTCTCATTAAAGTATCCATTTTGGTTTTCCTTTCTCATTTAGTTTTCTTTGCCCTCAGCCCATTCTCTTATTCCCTTTATTACATGCACTGCTTATTTTTCCTTCTCTTCTTTACTGGCTGTTGTCAAATAGCTCCAAATATGAGCTCTCCTTTTTCCCTAGGGGTTTCGCATCTGTATAAAACCAACACCTATGCACGCTCACAACACATGCTCACCCACATCTCCCTTTCTAGACATTCTATCTTCTTCAGATCTCTCAGTTTCTCAAAGCTGAATTTCTCAAGGCACTGGCTGACTCTATTTTCTTACCACCTATGGGCTTCTCACTCCTCACCTCAGTTTCTCCAGTACTTGCCATTCAAAGGAAAACACTGACCCAGAAACTGAAAATCAATTCACTCTCTGTCTTTGTAAGCACTTTACTAACTTCTCAAGGGCACTCTTTTTTTTCACCTCTCCATCTCTTTGGGTTCCTAGGAAGCCTGCTGACCACTAGTGGAAAGCCAACTCTGACAGAAGATTCCTTCACTGTCCTGAGAGAAGACCACAAACAAACAAGGTTTTATCCCTATTAGGTTTCTCTTAACTCTTGCCCTCCTTCCAGACACAATGCCGAGTAGAGGCTTTGGAGGCCCAAGTCTAAGCTTCTGCGACTCTGTGTTCAGAGTAGAAACATTTCTGAGCACAATTTAACCAAAATAGCAACATGACAGAATCAATCATTATAACAGCTACAGTTAGTCCCCACAGCAGGTACATTCTCGCTCATTTTCTCTGTGTTGGTTCAGCTACTCAACCAAAAGCCTCTTCCACGACTTATGAAAGATAACTCTGTAGCTAGCTCCATTACCTCCACGATGACAATGTGTTAGCCATAGTCTACTCCAGGTCATTTGCATTCTCAGCGATTTATTTGTTAAAACAGAAAACAGAGTGCACATCAATTCATCGGCTCTGAGGTAAACTTTGAGGAACAGACACATAAACAAAACCAAGAATCTAAATAAAATCATCAAATGGCTTCCAGAAAGGAAACATGCAGTATAAAGTGTGGGTGACAAAGAAGACTAACATCTAAAAGGAACTTCATGTAACATGTCCTCTTATGTCTTTAGAATAGATTCCTATTTTTGAAACTTGATTTAAAAAAGCTTCTTTCCAGGGCACCTAGGTGGCACAGTCCATTAAACACCTGACTCTTGGTTTTGGCTCTTGGTTTCATGATCTCACTGTCATTGTGAGATTGAGCCCCACATCAGGCTCTGTGCTCAGAGCACAATCAGCTCTGAGATTCTCCCTCACCTTAGCGTGGGATCCTCCCCCATCTCTCCTTCTGCTCCTCCTGCTCATGCTTTCTCAAATAAACAAATAAATCTTCAAAATAAATAAACCTTAAAAAATTAAAAAAATTAAAAAGTTTCTTTCTAATTGACATTCTAGAAACATGAGTTTTACAATGGTATCAATGAATTAATTTATTTTTACAAGGATACTGTTAGGGTCTGTGATCAAAGAAACAAGACTGATACAAAGTGAAAGTCAAGCATAGCTTTATTTCGCACCAAGCATTGAGAATCAAACCGACCAGTTGGGGCTGTCTCTTACAGAGAGGGTGACCCCTCCCAGCCTCACAGATCAACTTTTATAGAGCAAAGGCCATGTAGTTGGGCCTGGCCACACACAAGTGGCCAATAAGATTGTAACACACAGAGGAAGTTGCACAGTCATGCTAGGTCACACACAGGTGGCCAATTGAATTACAATTCACCCTATAGTAGCTATTTGAACTAGCCTATCACCTTGGTCAGAATTGGTGCCCAAAAGGCACCCAAAAGGCAGGGCCCACATTCTTTGGTAGTTAGGGAGATAGTATGTGTGCTTTACTGATTGGATGTCTCCACCTGGCCTGTCTGGTCCTTGTATTCTGGGCTCTGTTATCAGAGACTGGTTGACCATATTTTACTGGTTTCCCGGACTTGCTTTTAAGTAAGTCCCCCTGGGGGGCAGAGGCAGGGTAGGTTTAAGCATAAACAACAAAGTCACTGTTTAACCAAGATGGAATCGCTCTGGCTAAATAGGCACTTACAGATACTAACTTGCTAGACTATATTCATCATGACCTAAGCACTGTAAAGGCAAGCAGCTAGCACAAGGGTGAAGATAAACTATTCTGTTATTGCTACTGAGTCTGAAGAAGATGAGAGATTTTTGTTTTTGTTTTGTTTTTCTTTACTTGAAAACCTAAGTGCAACATGTAAAAATATTTCTTGAACTTTTTTTGTAAAGGCTATGTCACTCTTATCTTTGATTCTTTAATGTCTCAAAGTTGCATTGATTAAATTTGTACAACTTATTTCATTTTTGACCATAAAAATAATCACCATTTTCAACCTGTACCATTGTAAAATCTTTAAAACACCTCTTGTTTTTGTACATTTATTCTTAAATTTTCTTGGTGTTTTAAACCAAAACAAACAAACAAACAAACAAAAAACCCACAGAATTCAAACTGCTATAATAGTATTATAAAAAAGAAATGCTGGAGCTCCTGGGTAGCTCAGTTGGTTAAAGCCTCTGCCTTCGGCTCAGGTCACGATCCCAGGGTCCTGGGATTGAGCCCCGCATCGGGCTCTTTGCTCTGTATGGGGCCTGCTTCCTCCTCTCTCTCTTCCTGCCTCTCTGACTACTTGTGATCTCTGTCTGTCAAATAAATAAATAAAATCTTAAAAAAAAAAAAAAAGAAATGCTACCCAGAACTCTTTCTTTTTTTTCCTTAGAAAATATTATAGATTGCAGGGGAAAATGTATTGCTATATATAATCATTTTTTTAATTTGTCAAATTGGTGAATATGAATATGGATGTTCCTGAGTTTCAATTAGAATTATAAAAATCTTTAGTGCTATCCCAAGGGGAATTTCTTTTTTTTTTTTTTTTGAGACTGGTAAATTGAAAAAAAAAATTCTCAAAGTAACTTATCCACCATATCATTTAGGCAAAATATACAATAATATGACTAATTTTATTTCCATATCCACTTAATCTTTTCCTTTTAATGAATCCTAATATTCTCTCTACATAATGAAAATATGTAACAAAATAACAGGTACCATTTGAAATCAACATAATCAGGGATTACTAGCATCTGTTCAGGCTAAGGGCCAACGATGGATGTATGACTTAGGACATTTCTTCACATAGTGTATGCAGATAAAAGGCTTAAGTTAAGGGGCATCTGGCTGGCTCAGTCAGTAGAGAATGCAATTCTTGATCCCAAGGTCCTGAGTTCAAGCTCCACATTGGGTGTAGAACTTACTTACTAAATAGATAGATAGATATATAGATAGATAGATAGATAGATAAATAAATGGCTTGACTGATAAAGTGCTCAAAGGCATTGTGGGACTTATGTGTCCGTTCATCCCTCTTCATACACTTCAATTATGATGTGATTCCACTTTTCCACATGTTTCTGGGGCTAGTCACTGGAATCTCTCATGGTGAAAACATTAGCTAACATCTTAGTAAAAACACATATCTATTTCACACTAGTAAATAGTGGTAAGTATTCATATTGGAGTTTGCTTTATTAACATGAATTGAATCCAGTGGTATGGCTGTTTGACTAACTACATGAAAAAGATTTATTGTTAAGTGTGATGTCATTGACAAATATTCTCAGCATTTTCTTGTAATACATATCCATCCTCGTTTATTCATCTGGAAAAGGAAATGTAGCAGTTTTACATACCCATGGTGAATTTTTGCTACTAATTTGGTCCAATGTTGGTTTCATTTAATAGTTCTTATTTCTACTTATAAGGAGACATGATTTCAATATAACTTTTTTTTATAATTAGACTTCTAGAGAAATAAGGCAAGGTACAAAAGTTAGCTTTTGTGGAGGAGGGATATTACCTGGTTTTGTTTTGTTTTGCTTTTAACTTACCAAAATTTACATTCTGCCCTATCTGGATGTTTTGCAGATGAAGGTACACAAAAGCTCTTTATTTGATCATTCAGTGCTCAAATAGTAGTAAAGCAGTATTTATGGTGGTTTGGTTGAAGACAATTTTATCTAATCTGGTCTTTCTTATTCACTTAGGTATATACTTTCCCCTCTCTCCCCTATCTTTACTATTGCAATGCCAGTCAGCAGAAGAAAGGAGAGAATGAGCCAGAAGGAGATTGTCAACAGGCCATTTGAAGACGGTAAACTGCAATGGTTGCTTCTTCGGCTGAAACCTCTAGGAGGCAGAAGTAAAATGTCAGGTGAAAATTGTACCAGCTTGCGCAGGGGTACCATGTGCCCTACTACTGCAGTGGGTGAGTGTCAGCCTCCTATAACTGTCTCCAGTGACCTCAGGGAGAAATGAAGAAAAGACCTGGGAAAGCACGTAAGTGGAGCCATGCAGACAATATGTTTGAACAATCAGGTATGATAGAAACAGCATCTATTAATGATGACCTAAGGGTCTCCCATGTGTCTATGTGGAAATCAGTAAACCTTAATTTTTACAAATGATACCTTAGGGTACACTTGGAAGCAGTATATGCCTTCTCCTTTTTGAATAAAATCCCCCATAAACTGACAGGTTTCAACTTCTTTCACTGCAATCAGAAATACTGCTCCCCGGCTATAGTCCTCAATAAGACCATGAATAAAGCATTTACTAACCTACTTTGAGGTTGGCTTTGCTTTTTCTTTTCTTTCTTTTTTTTTTTTCCCCAACCGACAACCAGAACTTTGGAAATTCGGATCTCACTGCTTTTTCAGAGGAGAAGCTACTGATGGCAGAGGACTTGAACCTAAGCGAGCATAAGCCTACTGTGAACAATTCTATTAGCAACACTTTCTAAATAAATTTAGATATACCAGGTAATCTGCTGAATATAAAATGACTCCACATGTTCTGTTTATACTTGTAAATTAGTAATTTATAATTCCATATATTAAAGACAATTTCACTTGGGGGCCAGTTTTCTATCTCTGTATATTGTTCATATTAGTATTTTGGCCCCAAATTCCAGACCCCACTTTCATCTGTCTGGCGAATCACTTTTATTCTTCAATCCTGCTCTTTACATGTTATACATTGATACGTTTTGATTTAATATGAACAAAATAACCTTTTATGTCTTATATTACAGCATAGATCACAAGGTAGTATGATTATATGTTTAAATGTCAGACTATATTATTTGAATGTGGGCTTTTTAAAAAGTAGTCAACATATATTTTTTTAATTCTTAAAAATTAGCATAATGTGTTGGGTCCATAATCAAAGGAGCGAGACTGATACAAAGCGAAGGTCAAGCAAAGCTTTATTTCGTGCCAAGCATCAAGAATCAAACTGACCGACCAGGGCTGTTTCTTACAAAGAGAGGTGACCCCTCTCTGCTTTACAGACTGGCTTTTAAGGGCAAAGGTCATGTGGTCGGGCCTGGCCACGGCCAGTGACACAGAGAAAACTGCATAGTCAGGCTAGGTCACACGTAAGTGACCAATTGAATTACAATTTACCCCATAATAGTCATTTGAACTAGCCTATCACCTTGGTCAGGATTGGCGCCCAAAAGGGGCCCAAAGGGCAAGGCTCATACTCCTTGGTAGCTAGGGAGACAGTATGTGCCCCCACTGATTGGATACCTCCACCTGGCCTGACCCACCCTTGTATTTGGGCTTTGTTACCTGGGACTGGTTTCCCAGACTTGTTTTTAAGTAAGTCTCCTGGGGAGGGGGGCAGGGTCCATTTACATTTTACTGCCTAAACAACAAAATGGCTATTCAACCAAAATGGAGCCGTTTTGGCTAAATAGGCCCTTACAAATGTTTTTCTGATTTATCCAACAGTTGTCTTTGAATTACCAGATGAATCTCAAATATTGAATAGTTACTGAAAACATGCTATAATATACTTTCTGCAAATAGGATAAAACTAAAATATAAAATGATTCTGAAAAACAACTTAGTGTTATTCATTTCTATTATTTTAAGTTTAAGAATGAAATATTAAAAGTGCAGTAAATCATATGCACACTAAAATGCTATAAGTAAAAAAAAAAAGGAAGATTTTTAAAAAGAGAAGAGAAAATTTTCATTAGGCGCAATAAAAAATTGTGAGAAAATGTTTCCTCAAGTAAAAATTTAGTAAACAATCTATGTAAAATGTACATTGTATTATGTAGTCCTTTAAGGTGGAAAACAGTACCCCAGAACTAGATTTTGAGCAACCGGGAAACATGATCTGGATTGTGCTTTATAGATAATAACTTGGTGTCTGAGCAAAATTCAACCAAGAAGGTAGAGCCTGGCAACAGTATCCAATTGAAAGGGTGCTTTAAGGGACTTCTGGGTGGCTAGTCAGTGAAGTGGCTATCTTCAGCTCAGGTCATTATCCCCAGGTCCCCGGGATCACCTCTGACATAGGGCTCCTTGCTCATTGGGGAGCCTCCTTCTTCCTCTGCCTGCTGCTCCCCCTGCTTGTGCTCTCTCTCTCTCTCTGACAAATAAATAACATCTTAAAAAAAAAAAAAGGTGGTTTAAGAGTTGGGAAGACTCTAGAACATGGGAGAATCAAACACCGGAGTTAGTAAAGGGTGAATTAACAATGGGAGCACACAGCTTATAAGTCAATATGTAGAAGAATAATTTAAAAATAAAAACAGAGGGACCCCTGGGTGGCTCAGTTGGTTAGGCAGCTGCCTTCGGCTCAGGTCATGATCCCAGCATACTTGGATCGAGTCCCACATCAGGCTCCTTGTTCAGCAGGGAGCCTGCTTCTCCCTCTGCCTCTGCCTGCCACTCTGTCTGCCTGTGCCTCTGCCTGCCACTCTGTCTGCCTGTGCTCGTTTGCTCTCTCTCCCTCTCTCTCTGACAAATAAATAAATAAAATCTTTAAAAATAAGTAAATAAAAATAAAAATAGAGTTTTGCTTTGTTTTGATATTTGGTTTGGTTATTAACATCTTAACAAACCAAGAAAGAGGAACATACATTTCATAGATAAACTTTCAGTACAGAAACTTGTAAAATGTTGCCCATTTTCTACTAGAGTTTTTTTTAAGGTAATATCTTAATTATTTTAAAAAATCTTTTATTGTATTTCCATAGAAAAATGGAAAAAAATTAAATGATTTTAGCTTTTGCATTGTTTAGTGTACCTTTACTGGAGTAATAATTTTGATACATAAAAATCATAATAATAATTTCAGAAATAAACTGCTCTTCTTAAAATATAAAGAAAGAATGGTGATAAGCCACTAATTTTCTTAATTAACTGAAGCATTCTAGAATGTTAATTATAATTTCTTTATAGTATACCCTTATTGCATTTTTTTAATCAAATGACTACAACCTAAGGCACTGGAATTAACTGCTCACTTTTCTCTCAGGGGATTTCTTAAAGCTCCTTACATCATCCTAAGTTATTTTTTGGTTTTGTTGAATTAAATATCAGGTTTCAATTCCCTTTTTCTGTCCATCATGTAATTGCATGGAGAAACCAGGATCATCTCTAACCCTCATTAATTTCGTCAACAGACTCAAAGTTAATTTTATTTGCTGTTTTCTCACCTTATAGGAAGTGTAATTTTACTCAAATGTAGCAATTAAAATATACTTATTTCTTTCATTCACAAACAATTTCTTAAGAAATACTGTAGAGGGGCACCTGGGTGGCTCAGTGGGTTAAGCCTCTGCCTTCGGCTCAGGTCATGATCTTGGGGTCCTGGGATCGAGCCCCACATCGGGCTCTCTGCTCGGCAGGGAGCCTGCTTCCCTTCCTCTCTCTGCCTGCCTCTCTGCCTACTTGTGATCTTTGTCTGTCAAATAAATAAATAAAATATTAAAAAAAAAGAAAGAAAGACTGTAAAAAATAACTTAGCTTTAATTTTAAGATTTTCCCCATTTGAAATATTAACCTGCATGCAGGTACACCACGTAAATGAACAAGTCACCCATCTTTCTCTTCTATGTACCATTTTAATTTTCTGAGTAATTGCTAAAAATTAGAATAAAACCTGTGATTTTATTTTAAAAATAACAATACACTAAAAAAGAAAAAACAAATGGCAATATACTGAAATGTGGGATCCTGACTGTAATACAGAACTGGATGGGCAAATTCAAGAGGCAGTGGAGGGGAAGGAGGTTACACATAATCAGGGAAGGTAAAGTCATGGGTGAACTGATTAACTTCACAATGAGATGCAATTCAACACTATAAAATTCCCAGTTTTCCAGATATTAGAACAATAATTCCACATGAAGATATATTATTTAAACTTCAATTTGGCATAGAAGTAAGACGTTTCCATTGCTAAATGGTATAGAAACATCATTGTTATGTACAGTGAATAAATGCAAATTTCCATGATTCCCAAACACTAAGAGAACATCACTGCAACCCTACTTGAGGAAAAAATTAAGTATAGGGACACCTGGGTGGCTCAGTTGGTTAAGCAGCTGCCTTCGGCTCAGGTCATGATCCCAGCGTCCTGGGATCGAGTCCCACATCGGGCTCCTTGCTCGGCAGGGAGCCTGCTTCTCCCTCTGCCTCTGCCTGCCTCTCTGTCTGCCTGTGCTCTCTCTCTCTCTCTCTAACAAATAATAAATAAAATCTTTAAAAAAAATAAAAAAAAATTAAGTATAAACGAGCCATACAGTTGTTATCTTAAGCTTATAAAGATGTATTATAAAGGGTAAAAAAACCCACTTCTGGTAGATTAATGTCAACTGTCTCTCTCTCTCCATATATATATATATATATATATATACACACACACACACACACACACACACACACACACATATATACACACACACATACATAAACATACAGACACACACATATATAATGTATATAGATGCATATATATATACACACACACATATATATATATATACATATATATATATAAATGTCAAAATGAAACACTTAATAAATACTTTAGAAAGGCACTTAGGAATCTTTATGGTATGACCCTAACATAAAATGTCTTTTTAGTTTCGTATTTAATTCTATATTCTCTACTTCATGATCCCTTCAGAATACATTATTTGGGGTATCCTGAACTGATTTCCTGAACACATTTATTGCTAAAAGTATTCATTAGTAAGAATTCCTTACAATTCTGTTTTAAAAGATCCATATTGTTTGGATTGTCTTTTGTGTGTTTTCAAAGAAAGTTCCCTTTGCATTTAGCATACATCTTACTTAATTTTTATTTTATTGGTTTAGTCCCAGCTTATTTGCTAGAAACATGCTGTATTTGTTTTTGTAGATTTTTTTTTTCTGTTCTTGTTAGTACCTCTCATATTGCTTTTTTAAAAAATATTTTATTGGGGTGCCTGAGTAGCTCAGTGGGCTAAGCCTCTGCCTTCCGCTCAGGTCATGATCTCAGGGTTCTGGGATCGCCCTGCATAAGGCTCTCTGCTCCGCAGGGAGCCTGCTTCCCTCCTCTCTCTGCCTGCCTCTTTGCCTGCTTGTGATCTCTCTCTCTGGTCAAAAAAATAAATAAAATCTTTTTTTTAAAATATTTCATTTATTTGAGAGAGAGAGAGAAGAGAGAGCCTGAGCAGTGGGAGGGCGGAAGGACAGGAGGACAGGAAGGAAGACTCCCTGATAAGCAGAGAGCCCAATACGGAGCTTGATATCAAGGACTGTGAGATCGTGACCTGAGTGGACAATACTCACTACATAGTTCTGGGGCTGAGTTCTGAAGGTCCTGTTCATAGTCCTGCATGATTTCCTATCCTGCACCTTCTCTTCACATCAAGGAGACTGGAACAGTGATTTCTAGTATTCCTGGAGTCTACTCTCACTTGTGGATGTTTAGCATAAGCGAACCTAAAATCAGAGAGATAGTGAACCACATAAAGCTATGACAAAAAACTCAAATGAAACGAAACCTCAACTTCAACGGTAGTCTTTCTGATACCACGTGGAATTAGAGAAAGTGTGTTGGAGGGGAAATCAAATTATGGAGAAGAAGTTTTAATGGATTGCAAATATCATCACACTTTTGCAAATTTTACAAATATATATGACCATGAAAGTACGCTCACTGCTGGAACTCCTCTCACAGCTTACGAAGGAGCTGGCTTAAGTGGGGCTTAGCCTCATCAGCTTCCAAATAAATGTACCTCTGAGTAGTAGCTGGAAATAACCACATTAAAAGCAAGAAGGAATGGAGATGCCACGGAGAAAAAGACAGCGGAAGGAAGCCAGGCTGGGCATAAAAAAAGCAGCTTTGAGCCCCGGGGCAAACGTTGAGCCAGTGACTCTGAGCTCAGAGTCTGAGCATGGGTATCACGGCTTAGGCATTTCAATCTGTGCTCCTCTGCAAAATTCCCTGAGTGACCGTGACATCTGAATTAATGGAAATCACTTCACTTTACAAGATATTTATTGAGTGCTTATTAGGCTCAATGTACTGGCTATTTTTTCTCAATCTATATAGCATTGCAGAATAATGGGATTACATATTATGAGGGTTCTGGAAAAAGAGGGGGGCTATGTTATGAGAATCTTAAGATGTAAATTAGGTATGGCAGTTGATATAATAGAGGCAATTATTTTCTGTATTTGAGGAGATCAAATTTCAAGGAGTATATAAAGTTCCAGGAGTCTGAAAACTAAATAGTTTTAAGAGAAAAAAAAAAAGTCCAATGATAAGAGAGACCAACATGAATAAATTTGTTTTGGAAGCTAAAATTTGCAGAGATATACCCCAGCATGGAGGTGCTTTGACATTCTGAACAAATACTCTTCACCGACTTCAGGTGTATTTATCTCCCAAACACAACGGCTCACCTTCAGACTATTGTGTCTTTCTCCTTCAGCTCTCTATGGCAGGAATGGCCCTCTCCATTCACCTCTGCCTAGTTACCTCCTACTCATCCTTCAGTGTTGCTCTGCTGTAAGCTCTTTCTGCCTTATTCATAACACAATAAATTACTCTTTCCTATGTGTTTTCACAGTATTTTGCATATCCCATTTTATTATAGTGATTCCGTGTCTAACTCTGCCTATTAAACTGAAGTCTTTGAGGTTTGGGGTAATGGTTAATTTATCTTTGTAACCCCTATGTGCTTAGCATAGTACTTTGCATTCAGAGGTACTCAGTAAACATTTGATGAATGAATGAAAGAAAAGACTTTAAAAATATGCAGTGGTTTTGCCAATATCCCTTAAGGGTCTTCTTTCATTGCTGTTGTATTCCGGAGAAAAACTGCAGTAAAATTCAGTCTGTTTTATATCGTATCTTACTTAAAAAAAAAAAAAATACAAACTTACTGAAGTACAAAAACAAAGAAACAAAACCCTAAGAATATATACACATAGGTACATATGCCTAAAGAAAATATGTTCCAGAACACATTTCTCATAACCCAAGAGAATAAAAATATATAAATCTGTTGAAATTGTTAAATACTATGAATTCCCTGCTGCCTCTATATTAATCTGCTTGTATTTTTATTAACATTATAAAACAATAGTAAAGTGAGTTTTAATATAGTCTATCTAAATATACATATTTATTACTTTCCTTTCCAAGATCTATAATGATTTAAAGTGTTACAAAATTGATCAGTGAGTTATGGTCAACTTAATCAAGTGGTACATTAATAAATTATTTTTAAACATTTATATATATATTTTTATATATAGAGAGAGATGACAGAAAGAGAGAGAGAAGGAAAGAACCCAAGCACACACAGCTGGGGTGGGGGGGCGTGGAGCAAAAGGGAGAGAGAGAATCTTCAAACAGACTCTCTGATGAGTGTGGAGACTGACACAGGGCTCAATCTCACAACCCTAACACCATGACTCAAGTGGAAATCAAGAGTCAAACACTTGGGGCACCTGGATGGCTCAGTGGGTTAAGCCTTTGCGTTCGGCTTAGATCATGGTCTCAGGGTCCTGGGTTCAAGCCCCACATCAGGCTCTCTGCTTGGCAAAGAGTCTTCCCCTTCTCTCTCTGCCTTCCTCTCTGTCTTCTGTCTACTTGTGCGCTCTCTCTCTTTTTAAAAAATTTATATTTATTTATATTTATATTTATTTATAAATAAATAAATAAATCTTAAAAAAATAAGTCAAACACTTAACTGACTGAGCCATCCAGTCGTCCCTGCATTGATAAATTCTAAAGAAGGATAATAAAACAAGTTATATTAAAATCTACTCTCTCCCCTTCAAAAAAACCCACAAAAAGAACATCTTTAATTTTACTGGAATTACTCTGACAAAGGTATCAATGTGCAAACCTTTACGAAATTGAGTGCAAAGTGAAAAATGCAATTTAAGGTATGAGCTGTAGTGCATGGAGTTCCTCCTCCTGAAAATTGGAGAAGACACAACACATTGTTTGCAATCTTTGCAAAGGATGTTAGAAAATCATTTAGGTGTAAAAGGATAGGGCGTTCAGACATTTAGCAAGCTGGTATTGAATTTCTTAATACAGTTGACCCTTAAACAACATGGGTTTGAAGATACATGTCCACTTTCTGCACATTTTTAAAAGGCTACAGCAAAAGCCACAAGGCGTGTATTTACAACTGCCCATCCCAATCTTCCGGGACCTAATGGATGTCAACTGGAACAGAGGTCTCACCCTGAGTACCCAGTGAGGCCCTCAGAGGCTCTCCGCAGCTCCCAAGGGACACAGGAAGGAAAAGGGCTGCAGGCTGCCCTGTGTGCCATAAGGGTGCCCAGGTCAAGCAGCCGGGGACAGGCAGAGACAGAGTCAGACTAACGTGGAGGAACATGTCCAGAGGGCAGAGGCGGCAATGTACAGGGAGCCCTATACCACTAATGCCCCTGGCCTCCAAGTCTTCCATGAGCCCAGCTCCAAGCTTCTGGGCCAAATGCAGATCCTCCTTCCTAGTAGTGGCTGGCCCTGTGGTCTCCCGGAAGCCAGTGTGTTCATATGTGGGCACAGCTGCTACTGGCCACGGGCTGGCCATGCACCCCCTGGGGAATGGGGGAGCTATACCGAGCCTCTAGGTTACTGTCATTATTCATAGGCCTATCTAGGGGCGGTTTCAGCTGAACCCAGGCCACACCGTGCAGAATGCGGCCATCCCTGGCCAGGCTTGCAGCCACCAGACCCCTTTCCCAGCCAGGCCTGGCCCACATACAGGTGGATATTTCATGTACACGGTACTGTAAATGTATTTTCCTTAAGGTTTTCTTAATAACATTTTCTTTTCTCTAGCTTACTTTATTATAAGAATATAGTATATAACACATGTAACATACACTATGTGTCTTAATAGTATGTTTAATAACATAAATATAATTTGTTATGCTATTGGTAAGGGCAACAGTAGACTATTAGTTAAGTTGTTGGGGGGTCAGAAGTTATGGGGAAATTTCCAACCGTGCAGAGGTTGGCACCCCTATCCCCTAGTTGTTCAAGGGCAAATTGTATTGTTAAATTAATTTTTCCTGTTAATTCTAATTTAACTTTAAAACTTTGTTATGAATCATGATGTAACATGACATACCTTATGAGTATATATGCTGCCCTACAGATGACTGCTTCCTTTTGCAAGTATAAATTCTTAGACCTAGAATCCAAATGTCCACAGACCCTTTCTCATATTTACTGGGTAAGAGACAATATGGTTATAAACAAATTCTGTTCCCACCTTGCTCTTGCCACATCCTAGATCTCAACAACTTTATTTCTAAACTATCCCCAATTATTTTTGTGTGTAAGTGGAGATGATACTTAGTCTCAGTCTTCTCATTGAAGATTTGCGTCCCTCCTGAGTGATCCGCATTACTTCCACAGCTTCTAATGCTCTTGTAAAACTGTGTCAGTCTCTGAAGGTGGTAATTACTCACCTCTATCTACCAGAAGCTGTAGCTCTTCCCGGCATGACCCAGGCCCACAGTGGGCCAGAGTGGGGCAATGAGAAGGAATGGGCTCATTCCCAGCTCTTGTCCCCAGCACTCAAATCTGGTGCCTCTGGTTTCAAACGTACACATCGTAGATTCACAAGTTTACTCAATGTGGCTCAAAGAAAAAAAAAAAAAAGGCTCAGATCAAAGACTGGCAGAAATATTATGCCCTTCATTTCCTTGTCTGTCTTTCTCCTCAAGACTTCTACACACACACACACACACACACACACACACATGCACACACGCACACACGCACACACACATTCAAATAGATTAAGAGAAAACTTAAACACATTTTTTTAGATTTTTCTTGTTTTTTTTTTTTTTTCCCCCAACCAAAACAAAGTCTTCTTTGTTACCTCCAACAGATGTGAATCATTATTGGAAAATTTGCCTCTTTCCAATTCAGCAAAGAGCTAGATCTTGGATAAACTAAATACATTATTTTTTCCACATGTTGTATACCAAAAAGGAAAAACGTATCATAAGTTACAAATACTGCTTTTATTTTGAGTCATTTTAAAATTATTTTTTACACAGAGTCAGTAAAAAAAAAAAAAAAAAGAATTAAGTGAATGGTGGTGGTCTAAGAGAAGAAATTCAGCCCTACTCACATCCACATTTGTAACAACTACCACAGAGGATTTATTAAAAGATGGAATGAGTTAATATTCATAAAGGACCTATAACAGTATCTTGCCATAGTAAGTATATAGATGACAGATGTAGCAATAGTTTGATTTGTGTTGGCAGAACTGTGCCTGAGGGTAAATAGATAAAAGAGAAAAGGTAAATGAAACACTATGGAATACTACACATCCAGCCTGGTTTATGTCAATGTATTCTTCAACATCATTCTTCCTAGCTAAGAAAAAAAAATATATACATATATATATTTTTTGAGAGAAAGTGTGAGTCGGGGTTGGTTTGTGCAAAGAGAGATGGAGAGAAAAAATTTTAAGCAGGTTCCATGCTCAGCATAGAGCCCAATGCAGGGCTGGACCTCATGGCCTTGAGATCATGACCCCAGGGGAAATCAACAGTCCAAGGCTTAAATGACTGAGGGAGCCACCCAGGCCCCCACCCCATCTAAGGATTTTGAGGTTCCTCCATTAGTTCCAATCCCATAGCTCAGATTCAGACTTAGAAGGGTTGCATTAGGGAGCCTGGGTGGTTCAGTGGGTTAAAGTCTCTGTCTTTGGCTCAGGTTATGATCCCAGAGTCCTGGAATGGAGCCCGGAGTCCTGCTCTCTGCTCAGTAGGGGGCCTGCTTCCTCTTCTCTCTCTGCCTGCCTCTCTGCCTACTTATGATCTCTGTCTGTCAAATCAATAAGTAAAATCTTAAAAAAAAAAAAAAGGGTTGCATTAGAACAACATACAGAACATTTTTTGTGCAGCCACAAGTCATTCAGTTGTTTCTTTCAACTCATCTTCTGATTCCAATAATGACATTTTGCCTCTGGGGTTCTTCATAATTCTAGCTTTAGGTAGCAGATGTCAATCTTGTGCTGCTGTTTGGTTTGGTTTTCAAAACATTCCATTTCCTCTCCAGTCTCTGACTTCACGGAGGCAATCTGAGTTATAAACAAGGATTTTTAAGTAAACTTACACTTAGGAAAAGCTTTTGAAAGTTTATGTTGCTCTAATTAACAATTCTACAAGCAATGCAAGAGACTTCCAGCTGATCTGCATTGTCTATATGGACAACTTAATTTCATATTTTTAATTTTTGATGTTCTTTTAATCACACAGTTATATAGTACACATCATTGTTGAGAGTTTCGAGCAGGTGAGGAACCTCAGAGTTTAACTTGAACAAAGGACAAGTTTAGAATAAATGCAGGTCGAAAAGAGTTACTTTTATGTTGAATGATATTTGCTAATAAAATATACAATTTCTTGGGGAGCCTGGGTGGCTCAGTGGGTTAAGCCTCTGCCTTCTGCTCAGGTCATGATCTCAGGGTCCTGGGATCAAGCCCCACATCAGGCTCTCTGCTCAACGGCAAGCCTGCTTCCCCTCTCTCTCTGCCTGCCTCTCTGCCTACTTGTGATCTCTCTCTCTCTGTCAAATAAATAAATAAAAATCTTAAAAAATATATATATACAATTTCTTCCAATCCATCTTTTGAATATGTTGTACCATTATTGGAAAACAATAATAAATCATAATTTTTCTTTCACTTCATGTAAGGGTTTTCAAATCTGAGAATCCCCTGCTTTCTTTATTATTTAAAGGCAAATTCATTTTTTCCAAATTGAATGATCAGAATTCTGTGTGTTACAATGTTTGCAAATATATGTAATAATATGTTAATATTCATATATTTATGTTTAAGAACTGAACAGAAATTAAGAACTTTTTAGATGATTAGTACTTAAAAATGGTAGGGCTTTGATTTTTTTTTTTATTGCAATGATTTCTAATGGACACATACTGGGAAGAAATACAGATTTTTAAAAAAAAATATTTTATTTATTTATTTGGCACAGAGAGAGATCACAAGTAGGCAGAGAGGCAAGCAGAGAGAGAGGGGGAAGCAGGCTCCCTGATGAGCAGAGAGCCAGAACCCCAGGACCCTGAGACCATGACCTGAGCTGAAAGCAGAGGCTTAACCCTCTGAGCCACCCAGGCAGCCCTACAAATTACAGATTTTTAAAAGGATCATGTTAATTCTTTGTCTAAGTCAGGTATGAAATTAAAGAATACAGCATAGGATATGAGTGAAAATAACACGTAAATTAACCAAATAATAAAAATGAGCTTGAAACTGAAAAACATTAAATAGCTGAAAAAGATCTTCAACAACTTGTATAGTTCCCTTCAATCAACTTGTAAACGTTTCTGTTTATAATTTTCTATTGAAAATTCTCATTTTGGAGGGGTAAATACCAGGTACTGCAATTTCTAGGTCATAGAGTAGCTCTATTTTTAACATTTTGAGGAACCTCCATACTATTTTCCAGAGTGGCTGATACAGCCACTTGCATTCTGACCAACAAGTGTAAAAGGTTTCCCTTTTATCCACAAGCTTGCCAACATTTGTTGTTTCCTGCTTTGGTAATTAAAAAAAAAAAAAAAAAAAAACAGAAAGAAAAAGAAAGAGAAAGGAAGGAAAAAAAGAAAGAAAATTCTCATTTCTTTTTTTTTAAAGATTCCATTTATTTATTTATTTGACAGAGACCATGAAAGAGAGAGAGAGGTGAGAGAGAGTGAGCACAACAAGCAGGGGGAACAGCTGAGGGAGAGGGAGAAGGCTCTCTGCTGAACAGAGACCCCAATGTGGGGCTCCATCCCAGGACCCTGGGATCATGATCTGAGCCGAAGGCAGATGCTTAATGACTGAGCCACCCAGGTGCTCTAAAATTCTCATTCCTTGATGTAATATATTGGGGTTTTATAAATATAAATGTAGTATTATACAAACACACACAAATAGAAATGTGAATATATACTTTCAGTGTATTCTCATCTTCTCTCATAGAAAAATTACATGAAAACAAGTCACGAGAAATTCAAACCACTCCTTACTGGGGCTTGAGTATGAGGTAACAATGGTGTCACATGCCCAGAATCAGTATATAGTAAACCTCACCAGGCCATCTGCAAACTTGCGTTACAGTCATTGAAGTTGCCTAGGGATGTGCAGTTGGTGTGACTGATCCTAAGTTAACTTCTATGCCACATACTTACCAGGTCTCCAAAGCTTGATACACTCATGGACTGAGCTGTTTTGTTTAAACTGAAAATAATGGTTTACTCTTCTGTGTCAAAAATAAAATCCTTCAATGTGATTTTATGATTTTTATGAGCTTAACTGGATGATATGATTTAGGAAAGAAACAACACAGAACCCCGTCTATATTTCCTTAGATGCATGAAGAGAAAATTATTTATTCTAGAAACAGTTATATTAAGCTAATTCTTTCTTAAGGCAATGATTTTATTTGTAAAGGGAGGGTAATTACAGTATCATGATACAATCAAATAAAAAAAGACCACCATATCAACAGTGATAAAAATAACCATTTCATTTAAATTCAGATGACAGAGAGAAATGTATTTAGCAAACTTTCCTTCCCAAATTCTCATTGGTAATTTTCCTTACTGTTCCTTGTCAAATTTAAGGCCTCTGTTCATCATTCAGTTTGATGTATAACAATATATTATTCGATATACTGCCAATGTAGGAGAGTATCATAAAGATTCATTTTCCTTCATGCCCACGAAAATATTAGGAAGGTGGCATGTTTCCTTCTATTATTTAAAAAAAAATCAAAATTAAAAAAGTGAAACCATTTCATGTAGTTCTTGAATAAAACAAAAACAAAATTAAAACAGTGTGATAATACTGTGTAGCCATGTTGAATTTAGTAATGTCCAAAGCCACATTTTCATCAAAGATATAAATACATATACAAAGCTTTTTTTCTTTTTCTTTTCTTTTTTCCATTTGGGAAAAGGGTCAGGCCAACAGTACATAATAACCATGCTAAAAAGATTTAGATCTCTTCCCTCTGGCAACTGGTTTTCTATTTCCTAGAGATGCTGTATAAAAAGAATATTAGATTGCCTATAACTTGGACTTGGGTGAAAATGGCAGAAAGTTTTACTTTTAAAAATATGCTTAGCTATTCTATAGAATACAACGTGTAAACCACAGAAAGTAAAACCGAAGTCTAGAGTAGTAACATGATCAATAAGTAAAAAGATTTAGATCATGATATTCTGCAACCTGAAAGTAATTAGTTTACAAGTGATCAGGATACCTATATATTTTAAAAGAACTACTTAAGAGTGAAAATATGTTCATTTGTTGAATTTTTGAAAGCAAGACCAGTTAAGAGGGAAGAACAGCAGCCACCATAATAATAAAAATGTCCTTAAATTTGATTTGTAGAGTTCTGTTTTGTCAAGCAGAGTAGTGTGCTGCAGTTAACCAATCTCAAGGCAGGACTCTAAACACATATGCCCATGGCTTCTTGGTGATGGCAGTCACCAAGGCAACCACAACACAGTCAAGCAGTGAAGGGAACAATGCTTTACTTGCATAGACGAGAGACAGAGCAAAATCAGCTTCAGCGGTGTGCATGGGTTCCCCATGACAATTGATCTGTGCTACAAACACCTTTCTTGTATGACCGTGGAAGAAGCCTGTCCCCTCCTTGCAGGGTTGTAACAGTGGGGTTGGCCAAGGGCCATGTGGCATAATCACTTTAGTCAGAGACAAAAGAGCATCCATGAACCCCAAACAGGGGGAAGATATTCCCACAGGAGATGAATAACACAGCAGAGGCTGTGTGGGTTCTTTATCTTTTGATAAGGGGGTGTTCCTAGTCCAAGGCCCATTCTTATTCAGCAAAGTAGAGGCAAGAGACCACATGCAAGGGACTAACTTTTCCAATAGGCTTCATGTTAAAATTTTCACAGATTTCCATACCACCTCAATTATCATTATGTTTCATATTTCCTATTATGTTGGCAGAACTTTTTAATAAAATTACCTGAGTCTGGTGGTGTATGTATGAGTAAATTTTCCTAAAAATTACTGAATCAAATAAGTTAAAAATTTAGGACATACTTATATTTCCTATTATATTTTCATAAAAAATTCCATTTTATTCCAATTTGCCAACTTATTGGCAAAAATATTTCCATTATTTTCCTTCTTTTTAAGTCTCTGCTATGTCTCTAATTATGCTCATTTTTTTTTTCATTCTGAATACAGTTTTGGTTATTTTTTTCCTTCTCTATTATTGATAAATCCATTCAGATTTGGTTTATTTTAGTATTCATCAAATATTTAGCATTGAACTCCTGACTTATTTGTTGTATTCTTTTTATTTCATTAATCTGCATCCTTTTTATTACATTTCTTCCCTCTGTATTATTGGATTAGTTATGCAGACTTTCAAAACCTTTTTTTTTTTAATTAAAAATGTCTTTTCCTAGATTAGCATTTGAGGTTTTATCTTTCCCTGTAAATGCCTATTGGCCTATAACTCACAAATGAACCATATAGCATTTTCATTGTTGTTCTAAATGTGTTATTATTTGCATCATGATCTCATCTTTACTTATGAGTATTTAAGTTACTTTTTAGAAAAGTTGGATTTGTTAAAATCCATCCAGGTGTCCTAAGAGTTGGAACTTTCAATCCCACCCCCTGACCTTGGGGAGGAGCTAGAGATTGTGTTCAATCACCAATGGCCAATGATTGAGTCAGTCATGACTATATCATGAAGTCTCCACAAAAGTCCCTAAGGCCTGGCTTTGGAGAGCTTCCAGGTTGGTGAACAAGTGGGAAGGTAGCACACCTGAAGAAGGCATGAAGCTCTACGTCCCTTTCCCATACCTTGCGCTTTGTATCTCTTCCATCTTGTCGCCTTTGAGTTGTAGCCTTCTATAGTAAATCATTAATCTAGTAAATAAACTATTTTCTTGAGTTCTGTGAGCCATTCTAATGAGAATTTATAACCAATCAGTCACAAGCACAGATGACAACCTGAGTTTTCAATTGGCATCTGAGGGAGGGAACAGTCTAATGGGACTCAACACTTAAGCTATGGATCATGAGCTAACTTCCACTAGATAGTGTCAGGACTGAACTGAATTATAGGAAATGCAGTTAGTTTCCAGAAAGTTGGTCAATTGGTTGGCATGGAGAAAAAGTCCACATATCTGGTATCCGAAGTGTTCTATGTCTAGTCGTACAGGAAAAGATTGTTTTCATTTGAAGGCTCTTCATTTGAAGTAGTCAACAACTAATCAGCTAACTTGATCTATAAATCCCAATTTACTGTCCCCAAACGGTCTGCAGTTTGTCCCCTCTTGTTTCTACTAAAATTTTTTATCTTTGCTAATAACACTTTTTCCTTAACCTACCTTAATTTTATTTTAAAGATTTTATTTATTTATTTGACAGAGAGAGACACAGGAGAGAAGGAACACAAGCAGGGGGAGTGGGAGAGGGAGAAGCAGGCTTACTGCTCAGCAAGGACTGGATGTTGGACTCCATCCCAGGACCCTGGGATCATGACCTGAGCAGAAGGCAGCCACTTAAAGGCTGAGCCACCCAGGTGCACCCCTACCTTAATTTTTAATTCTCTTCTGTTTGAAAATGGTTCAGTTATCTTTTAAACAGAAGATATATGAAAAAATCCCTGAATGGAACTTAAGGACAAATACACACATAATATCAAAATAGAGAAATATCAACATAGTGCAGTTTCACCATTTGTAATCAGTTATAGATTTTAAAGAGCATGTGAAAATAATACCAAAAAATAAATTATTACTAAACAGAGTGTCAACATAGCAAGAGTGGTTATCAGGTTTATAGAGCAGAAGATATTTTGGAGAGAGACGTTCTCAAAATTCTGTCCCTAAAAACTATAACATCAAATGCAAGAAAGCAGTAATAAATAGAAAGAGAGACAGAAAAATAAATAGAGGCAGAGACTGAGATATAGAGGAAAGAAAGGGAGGAAAAAAAGATAAATGAAACAACAGAGAAGGAAGGAGGGAGGAAATGGACCTTGCTACTCCTTTGTTATGCTGAAATATTTGAGAGTTAACTTGGTAATATGGAAAGAAATAATACAACACCTTAGAGAGAGTTTTCATGTGTTGAATCAGCATGTCTTTATATCTTGATAATCAAAAGTATGAGGTGATGATCTTTTTTTTTTTTTTAAGATTTTATTTATTTGTTAGAGAGAGAGAGAGAGCAAGCACAGGCAGACAGAGTGGCAGGCAGAGGCAGAGGGAGAAGCAGGCTCCCTGCCAAGCAAGGAACCCGATGTGGGACTCGATTCCAGGACGCTGGGATCATGACCTGAGCCGAAGGCAGCTGCTTAACCAACTGAGCCACCCAGGTGCCCGAGGTGATGATCTTTTTAAAGCCACTAACAGAAAACAGATTTTATCTGCTGTTCAATTCACTTTATTTATTTGGAAAGAAAAAAAAAGCTATTAAGAAAGTAATTATCATCAAAAATGTCATTGAGTAGAACTATAACATATTTTAGAACAAAATTATTTGTGAATTTGCTATAGTTATTTTCTTCTCACATATATTGAAGAAATAAGAAAGTATGCTTTAATACTTAATTGAAGTTATCAAGACAATGTGTCACTATAACTAGCTTTGCATTTCAATACTGAGAGATTTAACTTACTAAAAACATTCATGCCCCATAACACACCCCTTTGCTGGAAAAACAAAACAACAGTAATAGCATAAATTTTGGTTTTGACTTCGAATTGGTAAGTTACTGCATAGGTTTACATTTTATAAAAAGTAATTGAATTTTAAAATAAAATTTTTGTTTTCTCTGAATTTATGAATATTTAACACTCCTAGAAGAGCTAATGTTACAAAAGTGATTAATACTTAGGATTTTTAAAAGGGCAAATAAATAAATCTTAAATAAGCTTCCTTCCATATCAAACCCTTTTTAATTCCACATTGATATCAATATTACAAGTGAAATAGGTTTTGTAGATCGTATAATTTCTGTGCACGGAAACATAATACTCCACAGAAAAATCAGCACTAATTTTTAATACATTTTCTAAGAAGTTACCTCAGGGAAATTTCATGTCAGTTGACAAAATATTCAAGAACAAGTACAGGGAATGTCTGCCTGAATCTTTATAGGTTAAATGCACTATATAATGCAAACTTTGAATTGTGTTTTGCTGATGGAGCCAACAAGAGAATTTTAGTTTCATTTTATCTTATTTTGAATTATAGATTCTGTTTATGTGATGCCTATTACCATTATTTTTTGTTGGCTGAGGCAAAAATATGATTTCCCATTGTAATGGCTTTCTATTTTACTTCCTAAAGTAGATAGTAAATGCATGCATCATAATTGAAAAATAGAATGAAGAAGTGTTAATATTATAATATGTTAAAAACAAAATAAATGTTTGTGAGAATCAAAACAGTCCCTCTGATTGCTGAAATCAGAATATAAAAGTAAGCACTGGATTGACATCACTGAAAATGATAGAGTCAGGAAATCTTAGAGCTCTGTTCCCTCACAGAAACAACCACAAAAGCTAGGAAAAATTCTCAGAATCAACTTTTGCAGATACTGTACGCTAATCAGAAATTACAACAGCCAAGGGGAAAGCTTCAGAAAAAAAAGAACTTGCTACATTGTGGGGTAAGAGCTCTGTGGCATTTAAAAATACCTGCCTGACATCTCCCTCTCCCAGATGGACTGCAGCCATGGAAACAGCAGTCTAAACTCCTGCTGCAGGCTGAGAGTGCCATAGGGAATAACTCAGGCAGTATTTGCAAAGAACTGTGGTCCTGTGGTACCTGTCTGGAGGCTCCCTTAAGGACTGGCAAAAGGGCTTATCTTTGTTTCTTCCAACTTTGCATATTTCCAAATAGGTAAACTGAATAGACCTATAACCATTAAGTAAATAGAATTCTTAATTGTAAAACTCTCAAAAAGAAATCATAGTGCTTATATGGTTTCTCTGGAGAATGTTCCACGTGATCTCTTACAGAAAATAAGAGTAAGGTGCCCTCACATTTTTAAAGCTAGTATTACCCTCATACCAACATAGACACAAAAAATCCTTGGCAAAATATTAGCAAATGACTAACTCATGCTTACTCCAGAGATGCAAACATTTTTGATTATTTGAAAAATGATCACTGTAACTCACCATATTAACCGGTTAAGAGAGAAAAATCACATGATTATATCAATTGATACAGAAAAGAAATGTTGAAATTCAACACTGATTCATAATAAAAAACTCTTGGGAAAATAAGAATAGAGGTGAATTTCCTCAGCTTGATAGAATGTCTCTAAATAACCTGCAAATCGAAGCTTAATGCTTTCCCTTAAAAATAAAAAAAAAAAGAAGTCAAGATTTTCTGCTATCACACATTTATTTGACAGTGTCCTCTAAGTTCTAGCCAGTGAAATAAGGCAAGAAAAGGAAAAAATAAGCATGCAGTTCAAAAAGCAAGAAATAAAACGCCTCTATTTGTAGATGACTTCATAAAATATGTAGAAAATCCCAAGGAATCTACAAAAAAAGTCTTAGAAATAACAACTGAGTTCAGCAACATTACAAGATATAAGATAAATGCTTTTAAAAATCAATTGTATTTTCATATAGTATTAATAAGCAAATAAATATAGACATTTAGTAGTTCAATTATAATCACACAAAAATGAAATACTTTGGTGTAAACCTAATAAAAACTACTTTGAAATTTTATATTGTAATTTTATACTGAAAACTACAGAATTCTGATGAAAAAAGTCAAAGAAGACCTAAATAAATGGAGCAATATACTGTGTTCATTATAAGAATGAATAGAATAGTGCCAATTCTCCCCAATTGGCATACAGATTAAACATAACTCTTATCACAACAAGATTTTGAATAGGAGGAGTAAGTCTACACTGATTCCAAGACTAACTATATAAGAAGTAATCAAGAAAGACATATGTTCACATAGAAATTTGTTCACAGATGTTTGTAACCACTTTATCCATAACAGTAAAAAATGGAAAACAAACCAATATCCTTCATCAGATGAAATGTTAAAAACAAAAACAAAACCCAAAAACCTGTGGGACATCCATACCTCAGAATACCACTCAGAAATAAAAAAAGAACTGACTATTGACTTAATCACCAAACTGAAGGAATCCCCAGAGAATTATGTTGAGTAAAAGAAAAGCCAGTCCCTACAAGATTCATACTGTTTGGTGCCATTTATATAACAATCTTGGAATAACAGAATTAAATGGTGGGCCAGGTAGAAGAGGTGTGGGTAAAGCTATGAAACGGTAACATCAGGAATCTTTATAGTGATCAAATCTTTACTTGATCAATGTCAATACTCAAACTGTAATATTGTAGTATAGTATTATACGATGTTAGCACTTGGTACATTTGAAAGGGTACAAACAGGGTCTCTGTATTATTTTAGATCCATGTAAATCTACAGTTATCTCAAAATTTAAAAAAAATAGTTGAAGAAAAACAGAGGTTTATATTTGGTATATACATCATTGATCAAAGAGTCCTTGGGAATGAAATTGTTTGACAGAATACTAAGATGTAATTTTAGGCAAAAAATTTGATTAGTTGGGCAGAAAACTACTCTTAACCTATCGCTCAGTTTCCAGAACTATGACAATCCACAGACATTTCACCGTGCCTTTGCAGAAGGATTCTACATGCCAGTTGTAGTAATATACAATGACTATTGTTCTAGGATTACTCCAGAGGAAAGGTGATCTAGTTACCAGAGTAATTTTGCACAGAAACATGGTACACCTAAAATTTTCAAGAGTTTTCAGTTACTGCTTTGACTGACTCCAATTCTTGATGCCCTGAAAAATCACTGTGGTCTACTAAAAGAGAATTTATTGAATTCAGGTTTTAAAGGGTGTGTAGAGGGGCGCCTGGGTGGCTCAATGGGTTAAAGCCTCTGCTTCAGCTCAGGTCATGATCTCAGGGTCCTGGGATCGAGCCCCGCATCGGGCTCTCTGCTCATCGGGGAGCCTGCTTCCTCCTATCTCTCTGCTTGCCTCTCTGCCTACTTGTGATCTCTGTCTGTCAAATAAATAAATAAAATCTTTAAAAAAAAAAATAAAGGGTGTGTAGACCTAAAGTTATCTCCTCCTTCATTCTGAGACCACAGATTTATCTGATGGTAATTTTCCATTCACAGAATATATTTGGTAACTACCAGAATCCCTAGATCAATTCCCTGAAACCAGGAATGGCCCAAAGAAATGTCCCATCAACAAAAAGAGTAAAAAAAAAAAAAAAAGCAATTCTGCAGCCAAGGAGGTAGTTGCCCAGTTTAGTGCTATCATGAAATTCTTGAACATTGCAGGAGTGGTCAATACCACTAAGTATCTATTTAACATAACTGTTTTGTTAAAGCAAGAATGCATACATTGTGGAGGAAGTCTATTTATTGATATTCTACTTGATAATCATCAAAACAACTTTATTTGATGTTACCATTTTAACCTGCAGTTACGTGGGTGGCATATTTACTAGAGTAAATCAAAGCACACTTTGGTATTTGGAATGCAGTAATCAGTCTATTTTTTAAATCACTCCTAGCAAAGAAAAGCAAAAGTACTTTGTTTCCATATAGTAAGAAAAATAGTACACCTTTAAATATTTGCCTCAAAGTACGTCACGCCTGTTCCCTGTAAGTCCAAACGGAACTCGATTATCATGATATCCCAAAGAAGATGATGTGTCTATTTCATTGATGAGATTATGCTAATTCCTAGTGAAGAGGAAGTAGAAAACATTTTAAGTGCCCTTCTAAAATACATGTCTGACAAAGGATCAAAGATAACCCCCAGGGAACCACAGCTGTTTGACACATTAATTAAGTTGCCCCTAAGGTTCCAGGGGTTTGTAGTATGTTGCGAGATTACCTCTAAAGTGAGAGACAAGGTGATGAATCTTGACTGCCCACCATGAAAAAGAGTCCCTTTTTGGATTCTGATGGCAATATTTATCACATTTGGAATAACCTATAAAGCTGTCAGCCTTACAAGGTGTATGGAAAAAGAAAAACATTTTCACCTTTTTCAGCTTCAGTGCTATACTACCATGTGTTCTACACCACATAATAGACCCAATATTTTCAGACATGTTTTCTTGCTGACAAAGATGTTCTGTGTGGTCTCTGTCAAGCTCCCCAATTAAGAATCCACAGAAAACATCTAGAATTATGCTTTCCTGTCATGCTTACTTAACAGATATTTTTATGAAAAACCAGCTTCCAATTTACTACTAGGTTCTGGGAATGACAAAGTATCTGATTGAGGTACACCAAATGGGAACCCTAAGTGGAAATTATCAATCCACCAAAACATAAAATTGGCACAAACACCATCATCCATTATAGAATTGAAATGATATACATGAGATGCAACGAGTGCTTGCCCAGAAGGCACCAGTAAATTGAACAAAAAGTTATTTAAAACACTCATGGCACCTAATCTATCCTTCAGTGCCTTTTCCCTCTCCCAATGTATAGCACAATGTGGTATGTCATCTCAAAGACTAATGCTTCTAGTAGAGAGGCTCCCTCTTAGAGCTACAATCTCTGAATTCAGGTATGAGTTCCCTCATTGCCCCATCAGACCTAAGTATGGCTCAAGTTCTTCACTGTCACCAGCCTTGGAGTATGGCTCTGCTATTTTTGATTGTTTATATTCTACAACAGTTTTGCAAAGTATTAAATATACTTAAAAATTTGAACTTTGAACATTTAATTTGTTTCTTGCTATGAGCAGAGAAATATTGAATTTTTTCTCTTTGCAGTAGAATTATATAAGAATTTTACTATGTATGCTAGCCAGTATAACCATGGAAGATTAGAAACAAAAGTTAAAAAAATTAAAAAAAAAAGCTTGACAAGGAAGACATTAAAAAAAAATAAAGTGACATGATTACAAATATATGACTGTATAGTTCTATAATCGGAAGAACATGCAGATAAATTAGTAGAATTATTCACTTAGCAAGTTTAATGACAAAGATATAGATGGAAATCAGTTGTGTTACTATGTGCCATCAATAAACAGAAAATTTAAAGGTATCTTTCACTATAACATCAAAAATATCAAATAACTGTGAATTAATCTAACAAACGTCAAGATACAATATATATAAAATGTAGATATAATGTATACATACACTATACATATAATATATATTACATAGTATATATAATATAGATTTTTATATAATTTATATATTTTTAAATTTATATCTATATGGTATCCTTACAAAAAATACACACGGTTATATATACATGTATGAATACATACACTTGCTTTATGAAAAAATGACATTGTTGAGTGGATCAAGTACTGAGCAATCTGAATAACTACATAGAAAAAATGTCTACACACAAAAATCTATTTCAAGTGGATTACAGTGGTAACTGAACAGAAAAATGATAAAAGTTATAGAATATAATTAGCAAATTATCTGCCTGGTCAAGTGGACAGGAAATTATTTCATAAATAACTCATAAAATGAGTGATAATAAAGGGTATATGAAAATAAAAGAGTAATTACAAAGGGATTTATTAAATTGTAAGATCTGCTCATCTAAGTCTCCACTAAAAGTGAGAGAGAAGTCATAAAGTGAGAGAAAGGATTTACACCTTTTGGAATATTTACAGACTAGGAAATTGAGACCAAATCTGCTGAAAACACTAGACAACTTGGAACATATTATATATACATGTATATATATATTTTAAATATTTATATGCATATGTGTATATGTATGGCATATATGTATGTATATATGGCACATACATATAAACTTAGAATATGTAATGTGTATGTATATTTATATATCTTAGGTATATTAAGGCAATGAGAAATAAGTCTGGGACCAACAACAGAGAGAAGAAAACAAAAAAGAAATAAGAGATCTATCCAAGGTTTAGGGCTCTTTATTCTGTTGGTTCACTACTAGTACTTTCAGAATAGATTGTCAAAAATCAGGATCCTTGATGAGTTCCTCAAGCTTGGAGCTATGAACCCAAAGGACTATACTCCTAAACAAAGAATAAAGCAGAAATAGACCAGAAATTGAACTAGAATTATCACTAAACAAACTCACTCTGAAGTAAGAGAAAATCATCCTAAGCCATAACTTATAACAATATTTGATATACAATTTAAAAATAACAGGCACACAAAGAGACAAGACCAAACAGGGAACTAAGAGAAAAACAGACATATAGAAACCAACTTAGGTAAAACAGATAACAGAGATATCACACAGATTTTTAAAGTGACAATTCCAAATAGAATAAAGACTTAAGTCTTTGGCAAAAGACAGAGATATTTGGTAAATAGATGGGCAAATAGACATTAAAAACAGAAATTCTAGTTTTGAAAAGAAATAAACAAAGCAAGAACTAAGGTAGATTCATGTAACAGAGATAAGAAACTGTTGAGAACAGAATTAGTGATCTAGAAGGTACATCAGAACAAAATATTCAGAACTACGTACAGAGAGAAAAAGGATGAGTGGTTGAGAAAAGGGGCATGTATATATGGGATGTGGAGCAAGAAAGTCCCAAAAGAGAGCACATGACAGAAACTGTATTTAAAAATACAATGACTGAGAAAATTGCAAAATTGTTAGAAGATTTTAAGCCACATATTCAAGAAGTCTTCCAACTCTAATCCGGATAGGTAAAAAGAAACACCTAGATATATTTGAAAGAGCTAGATAAATAATTGAAAAAGAGAAGTAAAGAAAAAATGCTAAGATTATGGATAAAAGGATAGACAATACTCAAGGGAACAATAGAGAGATGGCAAAGTTCTCAACAACGATAAAAACAATGGAATCCAGAAAATACTGGCAGAATATCTTACATGAGTAGGAAATTAATAAGTGGCAACCTAGAATTCTATAACCAGTGAAAATATCACCAAGAATAATGCAAAATGACATTTTCAGACAATAACAAAAACAGAATTTGTCACGAGTGGTTTTGTTCCAGTGAAAATACTAAAATTTCTTATTCAGACAGAATAAACCTAATTCCAGCAACAGTTTCAATAATGCATCAATGAAGGAATGACAATGAAAATTCTAAACATATAAGGAAATATAAATTAAGTTGCTTGTCATAAATAATGTTAAAATCTTATTCATTGGTTTATAGTTTTATCAAAATGCATCATGGCAATGATCATGAATCAGGAGAAAGATAAGTGGAGTTGAAATGTTCCAAAAGTCAAACAATACTATCATAATAATGAAAGTTTCAGCTCAACAGGAAGCCATAACAACTAAAAATCAGTTTGTAACTAATAACCTCGTTTCCCATTAAACAGTGAAAGGACAAGCAATCTCTGGAAAGAAGATGATTATAATAGGTGTGTTCCAAAAAAAGACTCTTATCCCAAATATATAAGCAACTCCTATAAATATGTAAGAATAATATCAGCTATAAATATCTATAAAATGCAATATATGTGAAAAGATACTCAGCCATTTTACTGATCAGGAAAATGGAACCTAAAACCACAATAAATACTTTTATGCCTGTACTAGAACAGTTAATGAAGAAATCTTAAAATACATGGAAGAGAAATATTGAAACTCTGCAAATGTGAGTATAAATGCTAAAAACATTTTTTATGCAGCTACAACACTTAAAATATAATTAAACTGCTATTTTGGTTCATTACCCTGAGTAATATAAAGTTGGGATATATACAAGGACATTAGTAGACATCCCTTTTCCCATTCCTTTTACCACAGGCTGTATGCCTTCTCTAATAAAAATGTGCAAATACATCTCTTAGAACCCAGAAATCCCCCTAGTAGGTTTAGACCTAAGACATATGTGCATATATACACCAGGAGACATGCGCAAGGAAACTCAGATAAGCTTCATTCCTTTTAAAAAATATTACATTTATTTATTTGTTTATTTGTTTATTTATTTATTTTGATTTGAGAGAGAGAGCAGGGTGCCGGGGTCCAGCCTCGGCAGGTCCAGGTGTCCCCGAAGGAGGGGCGGTATCCACGAGAGGAATGGGAGAGCCACACAGCGAGTTCTGGTCAGTAGTCAGCCATCTCCATCTTTATTCTGATATTAGAGCTTCTTATATAGACAGTTTACCTGGGGTAGGGGGTTACATTCGTGCAAAGGACCTTAAAAGGTTTAAGCACTTATCAGACAATTTTTCGTTGTTCAGCACATGTTATTCTAGTTAAGCTATAATGGGTACAGACTGGCGCCAGGGATGGGGGACAGGGTCTTGCTTCTTGAGTAATCATGTCCCTCAGAAAGCCATGAGAGGTGGCACAAATAAGTGCTTTTTGGTAACTTATTCTGGGGTCTGCAGGAAAACAGGATGTAGGTTAATGGAAAACGAGAAGCTATCTGAAGAAACTAAGTATATAGGAGAAAAGCAGGAACGAGAAGGCATTACCTTTGTAGGAGGCAGGGTGTATTTTAATGGCTCTGTTTGTGAAAGCCTTGGACAAACATCAACTTAGGTGGGAAACTGTCTATTGCGGTCCACATCTAAAGTTCTCCATTGCCCTAGGTACAGAATAATTTATCTCCTCGAAGTTGCTCCGCCCATAAGCCTGAGAGATGTTTGCAGCTGATTAGCAAGAGGCTCTTTGTTTGAGAGAGATACAGGGATTAGAGGAAAAGGCCAGAGACTATCAGACCATGCTTATTAGCAGGGCTATCCTGCCCTCAGCAGGATTAGGCCTGCATTAGTTCAAACCTTAACCTACTGGGGCAATGCCCTTTGACGAGCCGAGCCTCGTGGCTCCCAACAGCAGGGGTAGGAACAGAGGCTGAGAATCTCAAGCAGACTCTCTGCTGAGCATAGAGCCCTACTTGGGATTCAATCTCATGACCCTGAGAGCATAACCTGAGACAAAATCAAGAGTCTGATGCTCAACCAACTGAGCCACCCTTGGGTTCATTCCAATAGCCCAGTTCTGGAAACTGCCTAAGTGTCCATTAAGAACAAAATAAACAAATAAAGCATAGAATATTAATACCACTGAATAGTATATAATAATTAAAATAAATGAACTCGTTTGCATGTAGCATGATGAGAGATGGCCTTAAAGAAACATTTCACTCTCCCTTTTGGTAGCTTAGCAGAGTTGGCTCAGCTGAACTAAGGTGAGAGACATTAAGGTTGATTTCAACATTACTGACTTTGGAGATTGTTCCCTTGAATGGCCCCTTGGTATGCAGACCTTGCCTCTCCATATGTATAGTGCCTAGCAGTGATCCTGGACCTGAGGACCCCTCTATAAATTTTATGCTATTTAGAGAAGCTTGATGTTCCCCACTGAATTTTAGGCTAAGCTATAAAAATACAAAGTGGTGTGAGGGTACATTTCTCACTCATTTTTTACAGTGTGTTGGCCATGCCCAACCTGCTGGCTGACCTCAGGCCTGATCTGCTCATAATGTGGCCACAGTGCACACAGAACATATATGCCCAATCTGCACTGCCAAAAAAGAGCTCGCAAGACTGCATGTGCTCTACCACTTCTCTAACTGTAAGATTTCCCAATTAAATCCTATATTACATGTACTGCACATGACAAGTGTTCTGTATCTATGATTCAGTTGCTTGATCTAAGAACTTGGATAAATCTCACATACATAATGTTGAGCACCCCCCCCAAAGTCACTCACAAACTGGGTGATGAGTTTACAGAAGTTCCCAAATAAGCAAAGCTAAAATAGAACATTCGGCATTAGGATATTGGTCCCTTTAGGAAGAGAGGGAGTAGTGATTAGTAAAGAACACCAGAGACCTCTGGAGAGCTAAAAATGCCCTATTTCCAGATCTGTGGGGGTTACAAGTAGAATTGATGATCATTCAAGGTGCATTTATGTTCTGTGCATTTTACCTTCTGATCAAACAATGCTGTTTAAAGTTGCTACATTAAACGATAAAGTGTTAAGTGTATTTAGCATAGTGAAAATGTTGCAGAGATAGTTTGCATTCACTAAATATTCCCTGTTCTCTATTTTTCCCAGCCTGCCTTTCAGTTAGTTTTGAGACTTAGGAACAGAAAAGACAGTGAACAGAAGAAGCAGGTGTCACTTCTAGGCAGAGGCTCTTAGGAGCTACTGTCTTCCTCCAACTTTTTATTGTGTTGCCATGGTGTCCTTGGAGGCCACATGTTCCAGATGGTGTCACTACCAGATGGAAGGAGGCTTCCCAACTCCCATAAATCTTTATGTGTGTGTGAGAAATGAACCTGTGTTGCATTATGCATCTTAAACTTTTTGAATTATGCTATTACCAATGTCAACATTATGAACAAAAATAGATCAATAAAATTTAGTGGTAAAAAGGAAGAGGGGAAAATTATACATGCTCAGGGTAATGAATAAACTATATTAAAGATAGAAATCTCTTGGGGCACTTGGGTGGTTCCAGTGGGTTAAGCATCCGACTCTTGGTTTCAGCTCAGGTGGTGATCTCAGGATCTCGGGATCCAGCCCCACGTTGGCCTCTGTGCTCAGGGTGGAACATGCTTAGAAGAGTTCCTCTCCCTCTGCCTGTTCTCTTCTCCAGTCTCTAAAATAAATAAATGTGTTGTAGTTTTTTTTTTAAAGAAAACTCATGCACACTTAAATTTCAAAAGTTGTCATTGGACCAAAATTATATCTTTAAATTATCACAAGAAACACCCACAAAAAAAGCAAACATAATTTGTTGTGTGTGCATAGAATGTATCTAGAAGATATACAAAAAATGTTTGGTTGTTTCCAGAGACAAGAACGAGTGAATGTATTATATGTACAAGTAAGAATTAAATTTACAAAATATTATAGCTGATTACAAAAAATAAAGCATTCTCCATAGATGTGAACTTTCCATTTAAGAAATCATTAAGAAATTTCCTTATTGTGTCTATTTATCCTTCTTAAAATGGTCTTGAAAATATTAGTGAAACACAGGTATAAACAGTATCTGATTCATCTTAAAAGGATATATAGCTGATCTCAGCAAGTGATAATTAGATTTACCAAACACTCAAGATTCAGTAGGTAGAAACGTTATGTAAAAATTAAACTAAGATCTCATTTCTTCCTCATAACTCTTCGTGTTTCAATAATTATGCTCAAAGGTAAAAGCCTAAAGTTCCATGGGATTTAAAACACAAGAGGGAATCACTGCTTTTTTGACCACTCTGACTTTCTCCAGGTAAAGATCAGTAAAAGCCCTGATTCTGGAAGTAGAAATGGGTAAATGAAATATAAAGAGAGAATTTTATAAATAACTTTATGATTTTTTTAAAAGATTTTATTTACCCATTTGACAGAGAGAGAGAGATCACAAGTAGGCAGAGAGGCAGGCAGAGAGAGAGAGGAGGAAGCAGGCTCCCAGTTGAGCAGAGAGCCTGATGTGGGACTGGATCCCCGGACCCTGAGATCATGACCTGAGCCGAAGGCAGAGGCTTAACCCATTGAGCCACCCAGGCGCCCAACTTCATGATTTTTACTCTATGTCTATAATGGTATAAGCTATACATTTAATATGTATTTTTCTGTCAGCACATGGTCTACCAATTCAACACAATATTCTCAAACTCATTCCTGCCAGGAACACACATGCAGGGGTTCTGTCTACCATGAAAACCACCTTTGCAGGTCAAAGATTCACTTTTCCATGTGCCAGATTGTTAGGGCAAACACGTAGGAATATTTATCATTCATAGCTTTTTGTGATCCTGTCAATAATTTCTATGGATAGCACCTCATGGGGTAATAATAACTCCACAAACCATGAGTTTAAGGGGGCACTTTTAATAATGTGTCTTCAAAAAGCACAGCTTAGTAGGTGAAGCATGCATCATAGTTCTAACACTGAAAGTTGGAGAACATATTATCCTCTTCAAGACTCTGTGACTTTACATAGACTTTTAACTCTAGCAAAAGTTAAATCTAAGTCACATTATGACCAGATGATTTAGTTTAAACTCACAGGAAAGCCACTCTATCCCCTTCATCATTCTCACTGCCCTTTGCTGACCTTTCCCAACCCCATTACATCTGTCTGATGATATGGTGTTCCTTCATAGCTTGATTGAGGGGTTTATTGATTACACTCACTGCTCTCCACTATTTATAAATAGGTCTGAAAGTGAGAAGGTTTAAATTTGGTAATGAAAGAAAGGCTTTTTCATGACAGCCACAAGATTTCTCAGATGGTTTATCTGATGAGCTGTCAAAGGACAGTCGCACCCAGGAAAACTCAGCACCTGAGCAAAAAAACAAGAATAACCACAAAAAAAACACAGCACAGCCAGGAAACTCTAGAGACACACATCTAGTAATTGTGTAATCCTTACTGGGGAGCTGAAAGCCTTCTTGACTGGTAGAATATTTTCATTTCTTCCACATACAAGCAAATGTATAAGAGAGAAAGATATTTTTTCTTTTTTTTTTCTTTTTCTTTTTCACTAAAAGCTGACTCAGGACACAAGATAGTGTACTAATGGTTTACTTAGGAAGTGATCCAAAGGAACACGAGTGACAAACATAGGGAAGTAAAAAGGGAGTGGAGGAAGGCAAGACAGGAGGATGTGTGCCCCATTTTGCAGCTGCTACTGGTGCCTGGTGCTTGAAATGTTGAGAATGTCTGAGAAGACTGTAAGATGCCATTCAGAACAGTCGGCCTAGGAGGCAAAAATGGAAAGCACTTATCCCTTGGCTTCATTCTCCCATTGAAGGAAAGCGGCCCCCTTGAACTTAAATCCCAGGCATTTGGGTTATATATAGAAAGAGTGCTGAGCTGATTCCCTTGGGGCCCCAGAGCACAGAGTCATAGGAACCTCTGAGCTGGAACAAAGATTTACTTTGCATTAAATGAGAGCTGCCCTCATGCTAAGCTGGTCTAAGCCTACGCAGCATAGCTTGGCTTGCAACAGGGGCTGGTACGAGAGTTGGGCCGAGGCTTCTGTAAGCTGTACTGTACGTGTCTGATAGTTTCCTACTATAAATACAGATTTTAGTGTTTATCAGTGTTTGATCCTGATTATCTGAAGGACCCCTCTTCATACTTGACGATGTGTAGAAGACCTAAAAAGAAAAAAGATTTTTATGCCTACACATTTATTAAATGTCTGTAATAATTCTGACATTTTACACTGAGAAAAGTATCAGTGAGTAAATATTTCCTTAAATATCTGGGGTAGCTAAGTTGTAGTCTTGGCTTTGGACCTAGGTTTCAACAGAAAAACCCTGGTAAAATATTTAGTAGAAGTTGGATAATATGGCATTCTAGCAGCCATTAATAGTAACTGATGACCATCAAACTGCACAGATTGGAATTTTCCATTATCATCCTAAGTAAATATCTGAAGACTCATTAAAAGTTCTGCTATTTAAAGAGGAAGACATATTAAACTAAAAACCATCTAATGACTCAGCTCAATAGAGTGCAGAACATAAATTATATAATTATATAACCTGCCTCAATAAAATGGGATAATGAAGTCTTAAACTGTGATTAGAGAAAGAATGTCAATGTATCCGTTACTGTTAATCTCCCATATCTTCATTTTTTTTTCCCCCTATCAAATTCTGTCCTGCATCTCCTTGGAACACCCGATAGATGTAATACTAACTTCAGGGTATTTATTGAGAGAATAAATTAATTAACATGTAAATATAAAAGTCAACCTATTAGGAATGTTATCCTAATGGACTTCCTGGCCTACTAACTCTAAGAAAACATTAATAATCCCATATTCCCAAACTTTAGCTTTCATACCGGTCACCTGTAGACCTTGTTAAGATGCATTTTGTATTAACGTTTTTTAAGATTGCATATTATATTTTCTCTTAAATTGACATTTGACATTTTCAGCCCAGTATCCCTGTAAGCCATTTATTATCATTCTATACTAAGTCATCCATTTTCCTTAGAGTTGTTATATATAGCAAGTCAAAATACCATCTTTATATAGTCTCTGGAATCTCAGAGTCTGAATGAGAGCTGTGTTTACAGCTTTAGTCTTTTCCCCTGACATTTAAAGTCCATACCTATGACAGACCTTTTCACTCCTACATTTCCCAAATTGTGTGGTCTCTCCTGACCCCATTACAAAACTTACAATCCTTTGTGTGTTTCAAAAGCCACAGAAAAATATCATATTAATTCTTCTGCATGATAATTAGATCTTACTCCACTTTCCTGCATTGGGATATTTACAGTTTAATATTATTCACTGTTTCTTAAAAGAGTGAAATTCTTAAGGTTTCCTAAAAATAGATCATACCTAACAAAAAAGACCAAAAGTGACTGTATGCCTAGTTAAGCTAATATATATTATGCCTTTTGTTTTCTTTCTTTTATACACCATGGCAGTTTGGTGAGGCCCTGACTCAAATGAATGATTATAATAATGTATTTATTAATGATTGTACAAGTACTCTATGATCAGTCTTAATTCAGTTATGAATCAAATCAATAACCTGATAATAATGAAATTTTGGCAACTTTATGAGTTTTAGTAAATAAAATTATATAAATATATAAGTTTACTGGAAAAAAAATCAGTGCCCTAAAATTCTAAAAATATAATGTTCATCCAGATTAAAGAAATATAGTAAGTTAGTTTTCTAACTCAAATTGTCTTAGTGGCAAGTTTTATTTTGAATTTCATTTTTTCAACTATCTTAAAGCAAATACACAAACAAGTAAAAAAGAAAAAAAAAAGAAAAGCAAACCCACAAAGAGAAGAGTACTAAATCTTCCATATACTACAAGAACTGTCAGTATGAAAAAACTTTTCAAGCAAAATTTGCTATTTTCAGTATAGATGGGTTTGGAAGAAAATTAGCTATCATATTAAAATAGTAATGAGCTCATGGTCTTTTTTAGAATTCAATGTCTAATTTAATAACAAGTGGGCCTTCCAAAGAATGTCCTAGATATATGGTAGGGATGAGATATAAATTTTCATGTTAGGACTGCTTCCCATTAAAAGGAAAATTGCCTCTTTTTTTGTCTTTTAGTTACTTGCCATCAAATTGTTGGCTCAGTGTCTGTGATCATGCTGGTGGTGGCTGCATGCCAGATTAGCAATAATGCGAACCTGAGTCTATCAGCTCGAGGTAGTATTGCTGGCATGAGCCTCTCTAGCACTTAATTTAATTAGATGAATCTTCCATTGTTGAAACTGCTGAACACAGTATTTTTGACTGAGCCAAGGAAGAATCTAATTTATTAGACCTTTGAAAGTGGGCTGTGGAAGTGTTATTGTGTTTCACAGCACCTGCCATGTTTTGAATATAAATTCTGAATCCCAAGGAAAGCAGTATTTCAGGGATCTATCCTGTCTTTATTGCTGAGACGCTAGGCATTTTTCTTTGGAGCTATGCACCCTATTATGATCTTGGTTATTGTTGGCTTCCAAGTTAGAATACAGTTTCCCATTATTATTCCACAAAGAAATTTGGTGCTGTGATGGGAGTAGTGAGCCGGTATTAAGGAGACCTACATTTTATTTCATCTTTGTTTTTTATTGGGTGATATTGAACCTGCCATTTCATTCCAGCAGACTCACACACAAGAAAGACAGCCGTTTCTCTAGAAACAAGAACTATTAGAAACCTTATAAGATAAATTCTAAAAGGGGCTTTCAGATATATAGGGGAAATGAAATTAATTTTTATTGAGCAACTGCTGTGTGCTTACTCTCAAATAGCAAATGACCAAACAAAGCAAAAAATAACAACAAAAAAACAACCCTCAGTACATGTCCCAAAAGAGATTCTACCCAAAGAGAAGGACCAAAAATGATCAATATACCTGCTAAGAATATACCAATTTTGTAATTGATTTGGAAATTAATTTGTAGATTATATTCAACTTTGGCAAAAGAAGGATCATTTAAATTTGAGGCCAAACATAAAGAAGAAAGCAACTGTGGATATATTTTATTATGTTCTTTTTAGGAAGAAACACATTTTTTACTCTTTCTTTAAAAGGAATTGAAAGTATTTGCCTCTGGAAATCAGTTTTCCTTGCACAAGACAGTAGACATACATGTTAAAGTTATAGGGACTGAGTAAGAATATTCACTGACATCACACAGCAGTTGCATTTACATTTACTGAAAATATATTTATTGAATACATCATCTGTGATTTAAGTAGCATCCTGGATCTTGAGGATGCTGCAGAAAATAAGACAGACATGGTCTCTATTCTAAATTGCTAATGGGATTTACAATCTAGCGGGGATACTGACACACCAAAAAATCAAGTATTATATTACAAAGGATACTGTGGTGCAGTGAAGGATATAATAGAAGGATCTAGCCTTGGCTGATGAGTTCAAAGTAGGCTTCCCTGAGGAAATTATCTTTAAGCTATTATGTGATAGGTGGATAGAAGTTAGCCAGGTAAGTTTTGAGATCACTAAGCTATTATGCCTTTTTGTTCTTATTGAAACATGTATTACTTTCTATTTTTCTAGCTGGATTAGCTCTCTTATTTATCAAGGGAATAAGGCATAAATATAAAGAAAAATAAATGTTAATCTAAGGCTAAATGTCTATAGAGATTCAAATATTTTAGATTGCCTTAAAGAAAAAAAGGAATAAAGGTAAAAATGTTCAATATACATTTATACTTCTTACATAGATTTTTACTCTAGGATGCAAATAGTTGAGACACTTAAGTGCTTTAAAACATAAAACTCAACATAATTTGCCTTTGAGAATATTTCTGACTAAAAAAGTAGAACTTTTGTTTAGTACTACTATTTATTATCTTTATATTATTTTAAATAAAAATCCTGTATAACATTTGTTCTTCTGGAGATAAACAAAGGTTTTGATTTTTAGCACATTGCAATTCTTTGTTATTAAGTGGCTTTGGTATGGGAAAATGGTCCACACCAGGGCTAGCCAAAGAGTGCATACCAAAGAGCACTGAGATCCATTAACAACAGTGTTTTCAACTTTCAGTGAGCATCTGAATCACCTTGTGAACTTGCTAGTATGTCCAGGATCACTCAGTAATACCAGTGTGGCACCCGAGAATCTATCTATATTTAGAAAAAACTCCTAGGCAAAAATGTGTTTTCTTTCCTTCAGACTACACTCTGAGTAACAGAGTTAGTTTTAGACATTGCTAAAGATTTCAGACTCTATTTTAGAACAATGGTAAGGCATCAAGGCATTATAAGCAGGATAGGGACATGATGTGATATTTATTTTTAAAAGATTATTCTATGAAAGGACCTGAAGGGTCCTTAAGTGCATATTGTTAAGTAAAAGAAACCTGTCTGAGAAGGCTACATATGGTATGATTCCAACTTTATGATGTTTTGGGAAAGATAGAACTAAGTTGCCAGGGGTCCAGGAGGAGATTGGAAGAATAACCAAATGGCACGGGAGATTTTAAGGCAGTGAAACTTTCCTGTACTACAAATGTAATTGTGGAATCATGTCATACATTTGTCAAGACCAACAGAAAGTACTGTTAACACAGAGTGAACTCTAATGTAAAATGTGGACTTTAATAATAACACATCAGTATTAGTTCATCAATTGTAATAAATATATCTACTAATATATCACACTACTAATAATATCTACTAATAATATCACACTAATGCAAAATATTAATAATGGGGGAATGTGCATGATGGCTAGGGAAAGGGTTATATGAGGACTACATTTTTGGCCCAATTTTCCTGTAAGTAAAAAACTGCTCTAAAAATATAAAGTCAAATAATTAAGAAGAAAAATATCACTCTTGCTGCAGAGTGACAAACATTTTTAGAATTCAAAAAATGATGCAGGGATGAAACTAATTTTACCTTGTAATTATTTCCCAATGTCAGATCAGTACAATGGTATAATAAGGCCATTATCTGTATGCATCATCAATAATGCACAAGAAGTGTTCCCTTGATTCTTACATTAGTATAAAAATAAAAATACAAAATAAACTTAAGAATCAAAGGGAACCGTTGAAAAGAGCTTCACTATGCCCACAAATATCAAACTATATTTTATTTTTTTTACACTATACCTTCAGTGTGCCGTTTATGCTGTTTAGGTGGGGGTGATGAGGGAAAAATAAATCAAATCATAGTATATTTAGAGACAGAATCCAGGGGTGCCTGGGTTGTGCAATCGGTTGAGCGATCAACTCTGAAACTCTTGGTTTCAGCCCAGGTTGTGATCTCAGGGTTGTGAGATGGAGCCCTGTGTCATGCTCCTCACTCAGCATGGAGTCTGCTTGAGACTCTCTCTTCCTCTTCCTCTGCCCCTCCCCACCATGCTCACTCTTTCTCTCTCTCTCATGCATGCATACACAAATAAATAAATAAATCTTTAAAAAAAATGAAGAAAAAATTATGCAACTTGATGATTCGCAGGATATGAGGCAAAAGAGAATGTAATGTCCAGGATCAATCATAACCAACTGATGTAAGTGACCAAGTAGATGCTAATGTCTCTTGCTGATATAGATATCAGGAAAAAATAATGAGTTATTACAAAGAGAATAACAGGACTAAGGGATCATGGATACATATTACAATGCTAATGGTAGTTTAAGAGAGGGTAAAAAAAGCAATGGTAATGGGTGAGGAAACATACATAAATAACAAATTAAGAATGGAAATCAAGCTATTATTCTTAATAAAGTCAGAGTAAAATTGTGTTGAGGGTAGGTGGTATCTTGTTCTACTAAATATCATTTGAGTTATTAATTTGAGAGATGAAAGCACCTTGACTGCTAATAAGTTACAGTGTATAAATATATGACTTTTTACTAGAAAAATGACAGAGGAAATAGTCAAAGAATCTTTCAGAGACTGAAAGATCAGCATATTAAATGAGTTAGCTGTGAGGATGAAAAGTCATACTGATGCATGGAAAGTTTGGCCATAAAAATTAAGACTGAGTCAGGTACCAAGATCTTAAATAAATGAGAGGGAATACTGGGAGCTCGGTATACCGTAAGAAGGAAGCAAGTCATCTTATAAGACAGGAGCAAGTCATGTATTCAAGTTTAATGAATCTTAAAACTGTAGGAATTTTTTAAAGTTCAATGGTTAGGAACAAAGACCCTGATATGTATAGAACAAGAGACTAAAGAAGCCCTCCAAAAGAAGATTTTAAGCATATAAAGGAGGTTGCTGACCATAGATTAGGAGTTCCAAGTGTTTGGAACAAAAAGAGAAAAAGATTTTAGAGAAGAGGAAGAACAAAAAGGTTGGAAAGACACATCTACTTTGGACAGATACAGGAAAGAAATTTCTACTTTTGTCAGGTACAAGAAAAAAAAACAAAACAGGGTGAAAAGGCGTAGAAAATTTCACCCCCACTAATTCCAGGAGGATATAGATTCTTCTACTTTATGAAAGAATCCCTATAGTTGTAGTGTGGGCCTCATGTTTCATTTACTTCCTTGGGTCCTGGAAGCTACAATTAATGCTGCAGTGATCTGTGATAAGCAAACAATCACCATGTGATTCTTCATGCTGTGGAGATGAGGAGGAGGTGGCAAGAGCACAGGAAGACAGATTCCCAATAGCATCATGTCAATAATCTGCAATGGGACAGCCAATTTTGATGTAGTAAACACCATGACTGCACTCCAAATGTTCTTGAATTGATGCAAGGGGACAGTCCAGTACTTTTTTTAAGGACTACTTCTATCTTCTAAATTCATAATAAGCATATAAAAATATGATCTGTGGTAACTGGAGTTTTCAGTTATTCTTAATTTAATCTGTATTTAATAGGTTTTTGAGCAGCTGAAGTAATCCACGATGAAAAAAAATTTTTTTACCTATATTAACATAACATTTATCTGGAAGCTGATCTTTAGAAGATTTAAAAGTAAATAAGTATATTTCTATTCATTTTAGGTGACTCCTAATTATTACATCAAAAGTTTCTTCTATTATGTGAAGTAGTAATTCAGAATATTATTAGAGCATTGAGAGTGCTTTTTAGCAATTCTCCTCATGCTGAGCCCTAGGTCATTTAAAATCTATGCTATGCACTCAACAGGAAAGTTATCAGGGTCCTGGGCTGTGTGAAAATTGATAACATTCATTGATCAATGATGTATGAACTGAATCTACAACTTGTTTGTTTGGCTACACCTGCACTTCACTGACATTTTGATTCATATTCTTGGTAATATATAGAAGAAGTCACATACATGCTGGAAAATAAGAAAACCATTTTGATACTCTAATGGTATCCAGTTTGTGCAGCAACCTCTGACTTTTCATCCTATCCAGGATCAAAATCACTTGAGTAGTTTACATGGAATATGTTCATTAAAGTTCTGTGAGGAATTTTTTTAGGGTTTTTATCCTTTTAGTAACACAGCTACCACAAATCCTGTATATGTTTGGAATGAAAATATCTATTCTCTCTATTCAGGGAATTTTACTATAAATATAAAATTATGTAATACTCAATTGAATTTTAAAAAATGGTCAAATGTGTAAAAAATGGCTAAGATTATTGTATTAGAGAAAAATGGAAAGTCCACTAGGTTTCATTTACAATGGTCTATTTAGAGCATTATCTTCTTGTCAAGCTCCTCTTGGACTCCGTGCTTTTCACAGTAGCCGAAGGCTTCAGTGCTTTCTGGATACATTTTGTCGTTTTATTATATATATATGTCTCTCTGTCAATAGATTAATGGCTCATATCTAACCAGAGTTACTGCTAATTTTTATCTTGGCAAGTTCATGCCCCCCCCCCTTTTTTTTTTTACCCTATGACTTGTGACTTTTTCCCTTTCCATCTTACGCTCAAATCTTTTGGTAACTAATTCTCCCATAGAATGAATGTCCTACCCCTAAATCTTGAGCTGGGCAAAAACTAGAATTTAAAAATATGCCCACTCTATCCTGCCACTTATCCTAAAATCTCCAATGGGACTCAAAACTCTGCTGCTTGTGACCTTGAGTCTTGACATTCTGCAACAAGACTGACAAAATTTGAACCACTTGCTACACACTGGACCTTGGGTTATTTGCTTGATCTTTCTCTCTGTGTGTCTACATTTCCTCCCCTGAAACAACATGATGTTAATAAATATGCCTAGCCTGTCTAGGTTGTTATGATGATTCAATGAGTTTATAGTTTTAAGTGCTTCAACAGTTCCTGGCACTATGTAAGCTTTCCACAAGTGCTTGCAAAATAATATGCTTACCTAACTATATATCCAGTTTATTTATTTATTTATTTATTCTAGTTTAAATTTCTTATAAATGATATTCACATTCAGCCCAACACTTCTATCCTTTAAAACTTTTTCTGCAGTGTCTCATCATTGGTTTTGTCTTCCCCTGTTTTCAAATTACTAGTGGCTTGCATGAGTTACTCACTAAAGATTTTTCATGCATAAAATATCTCTCATATAGTTGTTTCAAGGAAAAAATAGATAATATATGGTAAACACATACCAGAATACTGAACATTTAGTAATGCTCAATAATTCTTATCTCAACACCCCCATCTGCTTTGCTTATTGGAATTATAAGTCTCAGCTAGTCCTGCTGCAGACCTAGACTTGTTTACAACATTTAAGTAATCGTGATTTAGAGCCAATAAACTTTGGGGCAGTAAGATCTGTTTGTACCTTCAGCACTTTTGACACCAAATATGTGGGTTTTCCACACCAAGAAATTCTCCAGTTCTCTCCATACATCAACTGGTTGACCTACAAGTCCTATACCAACTACCTAGGACAAGTGCAGACCCAGAGCCCCAGTCCTGTTAAAAATCCAGGGCTTTAGTTCTGCAAGACCATCCCTACTTCAGATAAAAATCCCAAGTCTGAGGCCTCTCATTCTTCTGGCTCACTGACTATAAATCAGGGGTTCCCTCATGACTTGATAATTTGCTAGAATGACTCACAGAACTCAGGGAAAACAGCTTACTTACTACTACTGGTTTGTTATAAAGGTTATTATAACGTGTAAGAATAAACTGCCAGATTAAGGGGTACACAGGGAGAGGTCCAGAGGATGCTGAGACAGCAACTTCTATCCCAGTGGAGTCTACCCTGCTCCTGACCTGGGGATATATACTTTCTTGGAAGCTGCTTGAACTCTACTGTTTAGCTGTCTATGTAGCTTTAGCTTCTATTATGCAAGAATGATCAGTTATTAATTCAGGCTCCAGCCCTCCCTCTAACTTGGAGATCAGGGGGTAAGGAAGAAAGTTAGAATGTTCTAATCCTGTGGTTGGTTCTTGTGGCAATGGTCTCCAATCCCAAGGCTACTGAGAAGCCCATCAAGAGTCACTTCATTAGCATAAACACAGGTAAGGGGAAAGGGGCTTATTATGAGTAACAAAAGATGCTCCTCTCATCCCAACACTCAGGAAATTACAAGGATTTTAAGAGCTTTTAGCTTGGATCCCAAAACATAATAAAATTCAAATATATATTTCTTATTATATCACAATATCACAGGCAGTTCAAATGGCTATCGTTTCTTTAGTGTATTGAACATATTCTTTTCAGTCTTGGCTGTCTTAGGGATTAGTTTTCTATTAGTTAATTCTCAGTGAATTTGACCATTTGCTATACTGACTGTAAAATAAAGTGCATTGGGAGTGGAAAACCCAAGATGATTGAAAAAATAGCATAACTGAAACCATGAACACAGTGAATTCAAAACACAACTGTAGTGGTAATAGGAGGTAGCATTTTACTGAACCAATCAAGGATAGGTGGTGGTTGTCTTATAGAAAAAAAAACAAATAAATAAATATTTATAATTTTGCGAGAAACAAGAGATGATTTTGAAAGAGGCTTTATTGATCTAGATGGAAACCTCTATGGACAAAACACTCAATAAAATGCATTTTTCACCCCTCACTGGAATATGCCTTTTTTTTTCTTTAAGTCTCCTCAAGTAGTGAGTTAATTTTCTCATGACCTCTGTATGTACAACATATGAACAAATAAATATGTATATGCAATGAAATATTCAATTTTTAATACCTACCTGAATTTGCAGCAGGTATCATAACTTGGTTTTAGGGCATTTCAGAAAATGCAAGAATATTTAAGAAAGACATACTGCAATTGTTTTTTCTATATTCTGATTATGGATTATGTGTTACCTGCCGCATCCTCAGAATAAAGTCTAAGAGAGAATTCACTGATCCATCGTTACTTTGATATCTATAAGTCATACAGGTATCTTAGTGGTAGTTGAAAAAATTGCAGCATATTGTGTAAGGGATATTTCAGTAAAAACAAAACAAAACAAAAAAGCCCTATGCTGATAATTTCTCAAAAATTTAGAATGAGATTATTTAAAAATTAGCTTTGTGAATTGGTAGACATAATACGTTTTGTGATTGTATATAACACATTTAACATCTATAGCAAATAAATGGCAGTAAGAAATCATCACTTATGAAATATACCATCATATAAAATGATTCATATAAAATCTTGTGAACTTATACACAGAACTTTTACTTATAATGCATTAAATCATTTTCATGGGTTATACATTTACTAATTTACACTTAATGCATTTATTTACTCATTTAGCAAATACTTGAACAACTTGTCATGTGTCTGGAATTGCTTCTGCTTTCTAGACGATAAGGTTTTTGCTTGCAGGGGCTAAGTATATTGTCTTATGTAAAGAAATATTTACTCTGCTTACAAAATAATTAAGGTAGAAGATGCAAAATTACAAGATGAGAATCATGGTGTGTATTATCCCATATAACCTAGCTCATAAGGCAATCAAAATTAAAATAGGAGAAATGAAGTTTTTTTAAACAACTGTATTAATTATGTATGTTAATGCTCAGAAAATAATAGTCATCATATCATAAGCATTAAGGAGTATGGTTTTCATAATAATAATAGTAAATGAATATATATGAGAGATGTTTATCTTACCTTACAGATGTTAACTACACAGATCCTGAAGAAATATCTTTATTTTTTAGCTTAGTATATGAAAATATCAGGATGCCTCGGTAGCTCAGCTGGTTAAGCTTCCAACTTTTGATTTTGGCTCAGGTCATGATCGCAGGGTCCTGGGATCGAGCTCAGCCTTAGGCTCCTTGCTGGGTATGAAGCTTGCCTAAAATTTTTTCTCTTCCTCTCCCTCTGTCCCTCCCACACTGCTCACTTTCATGCATGTGCATGTTTTGTCTCTCTCTCAAAAGAAAAAAAAAAAATCAGCAAAACTTATCCCTATCTCAGGGAGTTTATATGGGATTAAAAATTCCCAATTACTAGTCATCCTAATCAATGCAATCTATATTATTAATTTAAATTTATTTATAATATACCATTAACGTTATAGTGGGTTCATACAACAATAAACCTAAAATGATTAAAAGTATAAAAACTTGTTATTCCTTCATACAGTAAATATATACTTAGCACTTTCTGTAATATGGGAATTTTGCCAGACAGCTAGATGCCTGATGTAAAAAATGACCCAAGTCTCCAATATTAAATAAAGTCATCTAACTGAGGAAATAATTTGTGGCCATCAAAAAAGAATCAATTTCTCACCTTCAACTCTTAGCCAAGGCAATTTGTTATCACCCAAAATTTCATCCTCTCAATATTTAATGCATTTTTTACTGTTAAGAAGTCTCCCATGCCCCCTTATTTCCCTTATTCATACTCTGCCAAATATCCCTTTACAACTCTCAGATCTAATACTAATTCCAGATGATTTGTTGAGTGAATTAGCTAATTAATATATAAATATAAAAGTGAATATCTTAGGCATGTTGCCCTAATGGACTTAACCCTCCATTAAATCAAAGAAAATATAGCATATCCTATGCATCCCCAACTTTAACATTTATAACAATCACCTGCATAACTTGCTAAAATCAATAATTTGCCTCCCTAAATCTAGGGTGGAGCCCGAGATTTGATGTTTCTAACTCACATTTAGTTGTTGTCAGTGCTAGTGGAAAATGTCAATGTAACATCCGCCTGTAACTATCCCCAAAACCCCATGAACCTTAAGATCTTTTTGGGTCCCTGGACTCAATTCCAGTGAGTAGAGGTGGGGCTGGGCCTTCATCACACCAACGGGCAATTCTCAGGACCAGCTGGGTGTCCTACAGCTCAACTCAATTCTGACACTATTTACCCAGAGATAGCATCATATTCCACAGGTTAAGAGTTCAATTCTGTAAAGCTGTTCCCCACCCACCCTTTAGATGCCAGTCACAAGTCCAGGTTATCACCTGTGCTTCTAAACAACTGGCTCCAGGTAGGGGGTTTCCACGACCTTTTCCTTGGACTTCAGGTTGCAGTAGAAAGGTCAGATTGTTACCTTTACTTCTATTTGTAAACTAGAAGTTCCCAGGAACCCCTCCTCAGGTTGGACTAATTTGCTAGAATGGTTTTCTCTTTTGGCACAGCACTTTCCTTGACTGTTCACCAACCCTTCTGGGTTTTTATGGACGCTCCATTACATAGGCATGATTGATTAATTCATTGACTATTATTGCTGGTGTCAACCTTCAGCACCTCTATACTCCCCAGATAGTGATTGGGGGTTGGACTAAGAGTTCCAACCCTCTAATCACAATGTTGATTCCAAGAGCAACTATCCCCCATCCTTAGGTGCTTTTCAGAAAGTCACCTCATTAACATAACAAAAAGCACCTCTTATATCTCCCATCCCTTAGGAAGTCAAAGGTTTTAGGAGCTCTTTGCCAGAAACAAAGATTAGATAGATAGATCGCTGTATCTATAGATCTATATATAAAAATTGTTATAGCTTAAATATATTTTCTTACCTAGACACATATGTATTTATTTAGAACTAATTCATAGCTAAGTAAGATAATGTCTATTAATCTTTATAAGATAATCTATGTATTGTGAATGTCATAGTTTAATAATCATTCCCTTTTAAAATTTATTTTAAAAATTAACTAAATAAGATAGAAAAGTATACCACCTTAAAACATGAAAAATAAAGCAGATTTTATAAAACAAGTATAACTTTTTTACAAACTGAATTTATGCTATGACTACCATCTCAAATCACTTATTTGTATTTACTTTTATTTTAGCTTGAAGTTATGTAGGACATTCTTTGTGAGCACATACTCATCATTTATTAAACTTGTTATAGATAATCATATTTGTTTCACTTTATCTTTGCAGAATAATCACATTATAATCCTTTCAAGGGCTTATCACCTTGAATCCATTCTGTAACTATGTTTGGATATTCATCAGGAGGTCGAATTGCAATATTTTTCTTTAAGATTAGGAATGGATCAAATAATATGTTAAAAAACATAAAATTGTATATACCATCCCATAAATGCAGCATACTTATATTTACTTATTATTTATTTATGGTTTTAGACTACTTAAGAACAGAATTAGTAAAAACTTATTTCCCTTTTTTTAATTTTAAGCTTTTTATTTTTTTTTAGAGAGAGAGAATAATGTAGGGAAGAGGAAAGGGAGAGAGAGTCTTAAGCAAGCTCCAGGCCCGGTACAGAAACCAGTCTGGTGCTCAATCTCATGACCCTGAGTTCATGACCTATGCCAAAATCAAGAGTCAGACGCTTAATCAACTGAGCCATCAGGCACCCTTTATTTTCCTTTTTTAATTGACATAGAATTTTAAAAAGATATTTTGAAGTTAGAGATACATGATTTTAAATTTATTTATAATTTACCTCACCTGTATTTATACTTTCTTTATAAATGCCTGGGTGGATCAGCTGGTTAAGCTTCTGCCTTTGGCCCAGGTCATGATCCCAGGGTCCTAGGATCGAGTCCCGCATCAGGCTCAGCAGGGAGCCTGCTTCTCCCTCTGCCTGCCACTCCCCAGGCTTGTGTTCTCTCTCTCTCAATCTGATATATAAATAAATAAATAAATAAGATGCAAACTATAAAGCTTATGTTGTGTGTGTAATTGTGGATTAATGAATTCAATGCTAGCAAAGTATTTAATACACGGTATGGTGATAGCAAAACGTAGGAAAAAGAGCCCTAATGAACATTTTATTTGAAAATTTCAAGGACAAAATTCTCTTTATATTTATTTTTACACCAACTTTTTCAATACAATTTTTAAATTCCTATCTTATTCTACACACTTGGAAGATTGTAATGTTCAAATATTGATTAATCTGACAAACTCAGATTAACATGATAATGAACAAAAAATGGCAAAGCTTGTACTGATCTCAGGTAGCACATTTGCATTATAACATTCAAAATAATATCTTCTGAGCATTATAGAAAAATATAGGCCAGTTTATAAAGAATAAAATCAAAATAATAATCTTTCAACTTCCTATATAGTTGCCTACACTTCATAAAGAGCTACTATCTACTACCTTCTTTTAATAATGTTATCTCACAACAGATATTTAAACTTCACACTTCATCCATAAAAGCATTAGATAATCTATCTCTGTATTTCTGCAAAATACAAAGTACAAAAAGTAATAGGATTGGTCTTTCTTAGGGGAAAAGTGTGGTGCAAACCCAATATCATCCCAGTTCTCAACCATGAGGTGTAGAGCATTTATTTTCATGGGTTGATTCAGTATTGAAAGTCTTAGTTATCCTTTCTACATATTTTTAGATTATAGTCACTCAGAATACATTAATTATAATAAAGAGTAGACACTGAAATTTTATCTCTATTGCCAAATTCAATAAAATAAAACTCCCTTATTCTATATATATACTTTCGGAATATACTTCTATATACTTCTATATATATATACTTCCATATATATATACTTTCAGAAAATCTTGCTTTCCAGTAATATATATACTCAAATGTGCTGATATGTACATATTCAAGCAGCATTTATTCAGGTCAAATGTATAATAATCATAGTTGAAATTTCAGACAAAAAAACATAGTTCTTACTTACCCAAACATGTCAACTTTAAGGATAAAAGATTAACTATGAGGAACAGTTGAAAAATATAATTAATAAAAAGTGGTTTGTGTGATCTATATCTTACTATTTTAATATGTATTATATTTTTTTCCTTTTAATATCATTGAAATATTAGAAAATATAAGAAGTACAAAGATAACTCCATGCATACATTCTGTTTGTATCTATCACAGGAGATAATGGTTGGATGAGTGGATGGATGGATGGACAGATGGATATGTTTTGAAATGACTAACCTTTAGCTTCCATAGCATATTTTTGAATTATTTGAAGTTTTACTGTATAGCTAGACCAAATTTTTTTATCCAATCCCCTGTCGCTGAACTTGAACTTGTTTTTGAAATTTTTCCTTTTGTAAAAATGCTGTAAAATCATCCTTTACTGAATATTTGATACATCTTTAGTAATTTCTTCAAAATAACTTTATAAAGTGGAATTGCTGGAATATGGTTGATATTAGTTGGTACACCCATATGCAATAATTATCTGAGATTTTAGTCAAATATTATGTTAAGTGCTAAGAATTAAAAGTAACTAAGTTACATGCACACAAACAATACTTCAACTGATCGAACTTATAGTGTGTGAAGCAGACAGATATTAAGTAAGTAGCGCTTAATTACAGACTGATAAGCACTCAGAGCACTAAGAGACTATGTGTCAAAACAACTTAACTTTCTTAGGGAGCTTGCTTGAAAAAATACCATCTGCATTTTCAGACCTCAAGCTGAATGAGAGTTTAGTGATGAAATGAAAACATGAGGTGATGAAAAATGCTGTGCCTTTGGAGAGAACAGCATGTGCAAATGCAGGAGCCTAGATGAAAAATGGCCCATAGAGAAATAGAAAACAACAACAACAGCAATAACAAAAATAAAACAAAAACAAATAGAACACATCAAATGGAGCGAGGTGGCATGCGGCTGGACAAATAGACCAATCTCACTCCATGTAGCACAACATAACACATTATAAGGACTTCAGTATTTTGTTTGCTCCCCCCACCACCCCAGGAGTAACGGGAAGAGATTGAAGATTCTTAATCAAAGAGATGGCATAATCGTTTCAACATCTTTAAAAGGTCAAAGTGACTGCAGATGAGCCCCCAAAACCTACTCTTCTGAAAACCCCATCTGAAAAGATTATCAATACAAGTCAAATTCTACTATTAAGGCAAAGGAAAAGAAGAACACTTGTGAAACAGAATCCTATTAAAGTCTTCATTGAGGGACAGTGGATCAATTATATAGGTCATTTTAATTAAGTTAATGTAAAGGGGAAAGTACTAACCTAAAAATTTTGTTTTTGCCTGGGCACAACATAGATTAATTTAGTTATTGTCTCTCCTTGATATTAACTCCATGAAAGAATTATACAGAGACATAATGACTTCCCATTCTTTTTTTCTCTTGCACCATTGACAGAAGCATTTGAAACAGTATAATTTTTACTTAGTTGACAAATTATCAGCATTTAACATCATTAGCCTTAGTGTCCATAAAGGAGTCTAAAAAAATCCCATATATACTTGATTTTAAGCTAGATTTTCAGAGCTCCAGATGCTAGTAGTTAGAAAATTTCTTCCCTGGTTAACACCTTTTACAACTAATTATAAGGGATGCCCACAGATCTTAAGTTCTCTTCTATCGACCTTTTCTCACCCAAGTCACAATTGGTCCAACTTCAGAAGATTTAAAATATGGATCCCCCAAACAGGGGGATCCTCTTCCCCTAAGAGATCATAAGAAATAGTTCCACAAGCTTTCCATACTTCTTTAGGTCAGTATCTTAAATCTAAACCTCTCCAGTCATCCATCATCACCCAGAAGTTTATCTCTTGGGTTTTTAATACTTCCCATTGTATCCAAAATCCCATCTCACTTTGACTCCCATTACATCTTCCACTGTGTTCTCCAAACTTCATGATGTGTCCTCCAGCAAAATTTTGTTCTAATCCAATACTTATTTCCTCTGGAGTCCAGGAGAGTAGACTACTATTCTCCAATGCGTCATTACAACACAGTGGTAATTCATTCAATTTATTACTTCAAGACTGTTGTTCCCTTTTGTCTACCTAAAGAAACCTTTGAATTTTTCCATCAGTGCAACTACTCTCTAGGCTTCCATGTTGAAGAAAACTCTCAAACCCTCAATCCCAATTGATTTACTAAAGAATTTATAATATTGCCCCTTTCTACCCTACTAACTTCATTATTGATGGAATCCCCTAGTTTAAGTATTAAAAATTCTTTTTAAATCTCATGTTGGTTATTTCAGTAAGTTAACAAAATCAACAAACACCTGATTTACTGTATTTTGACTCTGATATCCATAGGCTGTAACCCTGCTCTCAATCTACTGATTGAGATTAGAAAAATGTGCTACAGAAGGGGAAAATTGAATTAGCAAAAATATCAAAATAAGAAATTACAAATTGGGCTTGATGGAATTTTTGTTGGAGACTATAAAAATGAAAATATGAACTGGGGATATTAGTTGAAAATGATAAGATATTATTATGAACAGTTTTCTTCAAATAACGCAGATAAGTCAAACTAAATTCTGCAGTAAAGAAAAAAATCATCTTCTCGCATTTATAAAAGAAATATAGGAGGAAATAAGAATAGTGGTGTGAGGTTTTCAAGTGTATGCTCTACTTAATTTCTAAATTTATATTCTAAATGAAGTCAGGGAAGTAACTGCAATCACTTCTTCACTTCTAAATATTTAATTTAATTTTATTTTATTTTGATTTGTTCCCTATTGCTAGAAATACTTTCCAATTTTTTTTATTATGGATTATGAAGAGATTCATGAATGGACTTGAACTATTGAACTATATGAGGAGGAGAGAGAGGAAGATGTGCCATAAACTGAAGTTTCGAGACACCTTTTTTAAAATGCAGAAACCAGATATTTACTCTTTTATTATTAACTATTTTATTAGACAGATGACTATTTATTATTATCATTGAAACAAGTGATTCTTCTTAAAGAGATTATTAAAAGACAGCAAAGGGGCTCAGGTCAGATTTTGAAATGTCTATAATGTGTTTTAAATGAGGATGTTGCACTAATGAAGGATTATTAAAATAAAATACTGAGGGGCACCTGGTGGCTCAGTTAGTTGAGTGCCCAACTCTTAATTTTGGCTCAGTTTATGTTCTTGGGTTCTTGGAATCAAGTCCTGCCTTCAGCACCCCACTCAGTGGGGAGCCTGTTTGTTTCCCTCTCCCTGATGCCCTCCCCCCACTTAAGCACTCACTGTCTCTCTCTCTCTCTCTTTCTCAAATAAATAAATAAATAAACCTTTTAAAAAATCAAAAAGATATGGAAAATAGAAACTAAGGAAAGGAAAATAATTTGAAGAATATTTTGTTTATAGGCGAGGTAACAAGGATTTGGCAAAGGCTAATGGAGGTCCAAAGGGAAAGAAAGAGACATGAAGGAGAAGAATTAATTCTACTGATGATAAAACACAGAAAAATAAGGCCAAAATAAAAATATAATCAAATATTCTGACCTGTGACCAAAAAAATGACAACACTTAAAATATAAATGAGATAATTTACAAAATTTGAAGGTACAATGCAAAAGAGTGAACGAAATTTATTCACATCATAAAATGGTCTGGGGTTTTTTTCAGATTTAGTCAGATTGGAATATCAAGGGGTCTTGAATTGAATTGAAAATTGTGAAGTAAATTAAGAATGGACTGAATGATATGGATTTGCTTCTTCCTTGTATATTCTTATTCAATGCTTCTGTGACTATATGAAAAAACTATGATAAGCAATATGGGCAATAAACAACACTTTATCATTCTTTAACTAAACTTTGCTTAAGTAGTAGCAGAGTCAACAAAATTGGAATGAGTGGAGAAACACTAGAGCTATTTAACATTCTTTGAATTGTTTATATGTGTTAAATTATTTAGCATTTAATAAAACGTGCGTGTTAACAGGATAAGGTTATGTGGCTCTTTATCGAACTTGATGCACCCAGGATGTTATTTTTACAGAGTAAATATTTTATAATTTTGCTGCAACCTATTTTTCACAAGGGCAACTGATTCATACTATCAAGAATCCAATAACTCCAAATTCATTTTCATAATTCTATCTTGTTAAACACAAATGTCCAGAAGCATTGCACATATACAGATACATTTGCTTTATGTTCATATGTTAGTTTAAGTGGTGAATGCTATTTCCATTTTGCAGCTAATTTTTTTTAAAAATCAAAAGTAACAAACTCAGAAACTTAAAGAAATGTAAGAATTTAGAAAGACTTTATTTTAGTTTGGTTTGGTAAACATACAAAAAATGATACCCAAAGTGAGGTTTATAAAATTAGCATTTTTGAAATAGAGCAGTAAGTAGCAACTCACATAATGTTAATGAGACTCATAAGAACCCATTGTGTGATGATCTAGATATGATTTAGTGAAATTACTTTAGAGTGATTTTTTGTAGATGGTATTTTGATATCTTGTCTTCATTTTCACATGAAGTAAGAGTTGTAATTCTAAAAAAGTAAATTTTCTGTGTTTTGGTAATGAAGTTAATACAAAGTATCAATGGAAAGAGGAAGCTACCAAAATAATATACCTACTGGAAATCTCAATCATAGAATATTGAAGACATGACTGTAAGTATTATCTAGTTTAACCCTCTTTTTAGATAGAAGGAGAGAGAAAGGTAATGACCAGCTCCATTAATGTTAAAAATTCAGATAATACCATCTATTTGGGAGAACAAAGCTAAGCAAAAATAAACAAGTCAATCAATAGATAGAATGCGAGAAGGTAGGAAGTTCTATGGGAAAAAAATAAACTGAGAAAATGTTAATAGGGCTTTTCTGGAACACAAGTTTTGCTTTAAATGAGGTAAGTTCTTCTGAAGAGGCGATAATTATCTATAACAAGTGAGGAAGCAAGTCATGTGTGATACTTACAAGCAGAGGGAATTCAATGTCCTAAGAGGAGAGTGGTACTGGCATGTACAGAGAATAACACTACACAGAGGACAGTGTACCAGCTGAGTGATCCAGGAGGGATACATAGGAGATGAAGTCAACAATACCGGTGCCATCTAAACTGCCCTGATTTTATCCTGGATGAGATTTTTTGTAAGCAGAGGAAATGATTCAACTTAATGTTCAAAAGGCTAATTTTGGTAGCTATTTTGAGAAGTAATTATAGGAGAACAATGATAGAAACAGGGACACAGGGACAGAAAGCTATTACAGATGTTATCAAAACTGCTAGATATCCAAGTCTGGATTTCAAAGGAGTGGTCTCCAAGGGGAGTAACACATAGCCTAACAATTATCAGAGAATTTTTATGACCATGAGATTGAATGAGGTCATTAGAAGAGAAGAAACTGTAGACAGTGAAAAAAAAAGGACCGAGAATTGCGTCTAGGGTGTGCCAAACTCAGAGAGTGAGGGATATAGATATAGATTTAGCAAAATCAAGTGTGAGGGAGCATTCCTAGAGAAGAACATGTCGTATTGAAAACCAAATGAAAAAGATATGAGTGATCACCTGTGTCAAAAGCTTTGATAATTCAAATATTATGAAGCCTGAAGATTGATTATTGGATTTAATGATCTGGAGATATTTTTGGCCTTTAGTAGAGCTGTTCCAGTGGAGTAGTAGGAATAATGGGTATATATAATGAGTTCAAGAAACAATTAGAAAAGTGGAATTGAAGATAGAGTATTGACAACTGTTCTGAAGAGCTTTGCTATGAAGAAGGCAAAAAAAAAAAAAAGATGGCAATAGGTAGAGAGGTATTTAAAGTCAAAATAGTTTCTCTGTATAAATAATAGGGGTATGGCAAAATGGGGTATGCTTGTAGGCCTTTGAATAATATATAGTAAAAGGGGAAATTAATAATGTAAGAGAGAAATTGGAGACATGCTAGAGCAACGTCTTTGAATGAGAGATAGAGGATAAGATCATAGTGATTGATCTTCACAGTGCTTTGTGAAATAGGTAGTATTATGTTACAACAGCGAATTTTGCTGCTCGAGATAAGGCTTTGACATTGCCTTATATCCTCCCACCATTACTTTTATCTTTATCTGCCAATATCCATTGCTATAAGTAATAATAAATAGATGAGGAAGATGAGGATAAGGATGAATATAATGGTGATAATGATCTTTCATTTCATTCAGAGACTGAACAATGTTGAGAAGGAACAAACAATGGAGTAGAGGCAGAATATATCCCACCTAGACTGTGTCCTCAGTGATTTGAAAGAGGAATAGAAGATAAGCCAAAGGATCAGAGAAATTTGAAATAGAGTTGGGTTGCATGAAGAAGTGAGGTACAGAGATTATGAGAGGTTTCCTATTCCTGCTTTCATCCCAAACTCAAACTTATCCTTGGACACAAAGAACCATTAACACTGGAGACAACTGGATAGAAGAAATCTAAAACCATCATTGAATTGTAGAAGTGGCTATTTCTAGCTTTTTGGAGCTACAATACCAAAAAATAGGAGCACAGCAGGGGAAGAGGAAGGAAGACCTGATAGTTACCCTTTGGTGGCTCATTTTAACTACAGCCTAAATGTCTTCTGGATTGTATTACATACAGTACTATAAATACAAAAGACTATTACATGAAGTTAATCAGTAGCAAAGCCCCACAATAGTCCTAGCTCCTTAATTATTTGTAAAGTACTTTTCCTAGTATACAAAATTATCATTTTGCCTAGGATATTTTATATTTTGCTGGGTATTTTTTTTCTTATCTTTTAAAATTTGGAAGCCTTCAGTTTTCCCCTATTCTATCTAGCACCATTTCTTCCAAGCTTGATGACACATGAAACCATGCTCACATCCAACAGCATATCTTATTCTTATTTGTTTTATACATTTTTCCCTTCAACAAACATGTATTTATTGATCACTCATTGTGGCTTATACTCTTACTTAGATATGAAGGATGAAACGTGATCTAAGTCTGACTATATCAAGAATTGTAATTTCTGAAGGTGGAGGAATCATTCTGCACAAAGATTTTCTATGCAGAAGGAAGCCTAACACATTTAAGAAATTGAAAGCATGCTGCATGCCTGAAATGTTGACAGGAAGAGGAAATATTGTGGAGGAAGTCCTAAAAATTAATAGCATTACAAGGTATTTAAGCTCTACATTCCATGTTAAGAGATTTTATTTTTCTCCTAGTACAATAGAAAATTATTGAAATATTGATCTATTCATTATTCAGCATATATTTATTGACTGCCTGATATGTCCCAAACATGATGCTAAATTTGGAGGAAAATCAAGATAAATAAAAATATGGTCTTGCTTTCAGGAAACTTAAAATATTGTGAAAGGGGAGAAAACCAATAATAACTAGCAACAATACCAAAAAATCAGTTCTGCCTACATTATCTATTCTGAAAAAGAGCCCTATGGCACTAGGAGATTACGAGATTACATACTGTGTAAATCTTTAGTTTGTAGACAGTAGCTGAAGTATGAAGAGAGAATGAAATCAACTAAAGAGAAGAATAAAATATACGATATGTAACATGCACACAGAAGTGAGACTTCAGTAATCTCACCACTTAATTACTTTGCTATAGAGATGCACAAAGGAGGCTGTGGGGTGGAGAGATACAGGAGGAAGACCAGGAGAGCATGATATAATGGAAGCTAAGGAAAAAGCTAAAAAAAAAAAAAAAAAAATGGTGGTGAGGGGGAAGGGGACATGGTTGGCTGTGCTCAAATGTGAGCAATGACTTGGATTTAGTAGCAAGATCAATAGTGACTTCGGCTAAAGCTGTTTTTATGAAATGAGACAATCCAAAGCTAGCCTGAAATGATTGCCTATTAAAGCTGTCAAGTAATGCAGTCACCACACATAGACATTTTTTCAGAAATAGGTAAGTTTGTCAGTTGGACAGATGGAGAAAAAGGAAATTTAGATTTGAGAAGATACGCATAGGTGGGGCTAGTGAATGAGTCAGACCCTCATGATAACTTACCTCATGATAACTCTGAAGTCCCTCCACTTCAGAGAGTGTGGGATCAAGGGCTGATTTGAAGCTGATGGTTTTGAATTTGTAGTGAATCAATCTTTCCTGTTTCATGTACTCTAGCTACGCTTGGCAACTCATGGGTTGGCAGAAACATCAATGGTTTTAACATTATCTAGAGGGTGATTTGCAGGAAGTCTTTCAAATATTTCAAAAAGTGACACACTAAACAACAAAACAATGTTAATCCTAGAAATATGTAATAATAACATAATCATGAATAGAAACAGTCATATATACAAGGGTGCTCATTAAAACATAGCTCAACATTTTATTTTGGAAATAAGACAAGTCTCCAAAATTAATGCATGGTTTAAACATTTTTATTGCTTCCACATATGAAATGTTCTGTAAAGAGTAAGATGAAGCCCCCCATTTTATAATGTTGGATAATTTCCCTCATGTTAAGGCATAGTATATACATATTGTACAATATAATTTATTTGAAATATATGTAAAAATGCAAACAAAAATTTTCAATGTTTTATCCCAGGGTATAATTTTGTTCTTGGATTGTAGAATTCAAGTCAAATATCTGACCTTTTTTATTAATCTGAAGCACATTTTTGTTTTTTAGAACTTGTATATATTTGTTTCATCTCGTTGTTACATAAAAATCCATGTGATTTCTTAAGAAATCTTCTCAATTCTTCTTTTATTAAAAAGTAACAGTAATATAGTTCACAGCCATAGTTAGCATACATGTGAAATTTAGTTCAAACCTGTAAGTGGGCATTAATTTCTAAACTCACACACTCTCTCCTCCTGAAGTAGACTTTCATTTGGAGAATGGATTCTTGCTAAAAAGGGAGTGACAGCCTTCTTATATGAGCTCTGTCACCACCACCTTCACTCTTCTGGTCAAAGTGATTGATTCACTGATAATGTATACATTATCCTAATCAGACCTGCTAAAGTAATTCCCTGGAGTTTTCCAAACCAAAGTCAATATAAAAGTCTTTTACATACTTCACTTTGTCATAATGCTGCAAAAATATCACCCTCAAATGGCCAGGGACTGTTTCATTGCTGAGAAAATTACTTGGAAGAATTCAGACAATACTCCTACTTGAAGCGTTCTAGAGTCCCTGACCTTCAGAGAGTTTATTTTTTATACCATTCTAACATTCTTGGGCTAGTCCAGAATTTTACTAATGGATGTCCTTTTAATTTGATTTAGGTAGAAGAAAAGATAATCTCCTATTAATGAAGACCTAATACTATCTATGTAGAAATTACGATTTCACAGGGGAGTTTTATTAAGGTACTAGTTATAGGTTATATTTACATTAAAATTGTTTTTGTAAAGGTTTTAGGATATGTGAGTCCTGTCCCCACTATCCAATTCTATTATGATACATTTTTAAGTTGATGCAATTAAAAATTTGCCTATTTTCTATGTTTGACTAAAAAGTGAAATTGTTAAATGTATTTTTCAATGTTATGTTTATATCTTTTACACAATCCATTAAGTTAAAAATGTACAAATGAATGAGTAAACAGTTGAATAAATGCTTGGTTTTACCTCCTAGAAATAATAATTATGAGGAGGAATTATGAGGAGGAAAATAATAATTATGAGGGGGAGGAGAAGGAAAATGGAGGAAAAGAAGTGGAAATTTTTATAGTCTGTTTGATTACATAAATGATAAATAAATAAATAAATTTGGGAATTACATTACATAAAGTTGTATGTATAGTTCTCACTTAACTATATTATTATATTATATTATATTATATTATATTATATTAATTATATTGTGAACCTTAAGCACTTAAGAATAAAATTTACTGGGGCACCTGGGTGGCTCAGTGGGTTAAAGCCTCTGCCTTCGGCTCAGGTCATGATCTCAGGGTCCTGGGATCAAGCCCCGAATCAGGCTCTCTGCTCGGCGGGGAGCCTGCTTTCCCCTTCTCTCTCTCTGCCTGCTTGTGATCTTTGTCTGTCAAATAAATAAATAAAATCTTTAAAAAAAAGAAAAAAATAAAATTTACTGAGGCACATGAGTGGCCCCTGCCTTCAGCTCAGGTCACGATCCTTGAGTCCCAGGATCAAACCTGGCATCATCATCGGGCTCACTGCTCAGCAGGGAGTCTGCTTCTCCCTCTGCCACTTACCCCCTCGAGCTCTCCCTTTCTCCCTCTCTCTCTCTCAAATAAAGAAATAAAATCCTTAAAAAAATTATTGCAAGTAAATTAAAACTACATTAAAATTTATTTACATAAAAATTTAAATTCAAAAGAAACTCTGAAAACTTTAAATTTGATAGTCTCTTTGACACAGAATTGTAACCTTAATAGCCTCTTTGAAAAATGTACTTAAATTCTTTGAATTTGGAAACCATAACTTCTTGATTGTCTTCTCACTTCTCAGTTATTTTCTTAGGCTAAGTTAAACATAGGATTCCATTAATGACTCACTCATCAAGCATTATACACACACAGTCACAATAAAAAGCAAGCTATGTAACAAAAATAGTATTTTAATTCCTATGGAGCCAAACTTCTAAAACTTTCTTTTTGTGCTTTGTTTGGAATGAAAAAAATTGTTGTTTTCATATGTAACTTGCTTGGTAATGTGTAATGAGAGATTGTAAATTATCCAATTCTTCTGGGAAACAGATTCCTTAATTTATTACCAATATAGTATTTTACATAAGTTTGAATAAGACTGACCAATGTTGATATACTTCCAAGTAAGTATAATAAAGGGATATCTAAGGGAAAAAATAAAACTTTATTATTAATATAAAAACATGTTTCATTCAAATCTTCCCATTTGCATACTAAACAAGTCAGTTAGAGAGAGACAAATACCATAGGATTTCACTCATGTGTGGAATTTAAGAAACAAAACAAACAAACATAGAGGGGAAAAAAAGACAGGGATTCAAACAGAGTCATAACTATAGAGAGCAAACTGATGGTTACCAGAGGGGAGGTGGTGTGGGGATGGGTGAAATCAGTGATAAGGATGAAGGAGGGCACTTGTGATGAGAACTGGGTATTGTATGGAGTGTTGAATCACTAAGATACACACCTGAGACTGAAATTACAATGTATGTTAACTAACTGGAATTCAAATTAAAACTTAAAAAAAATAAAAAAATATAAGCGGGGAAAAAATAAAGACATATTTCCTTCTTTCACTCCACGAATGATTTCAATATAATTTTGGTTTACTAATTTTCTCTCTATTCCCCACATCCTCTAAATTATTTCTCTAAGATGAGTAAAGGATCAAGAGCACTGTTTTCCCATTACTTCTGACTTAGTGGCTAACTGATGTGTGTATTTCCCTAATAATCTTTCTGTTAATAGTGCAGTTACTTATTTGACTAAGAACCCAGATAATTGCAGCAATGATCAACTTTACTGTCCTGGATTATAAAAACACAATCAAGATTGCTTTTTTATTTCTTTTCCTCAATTACATGCAGCACTGATCTTTTTCTGTTGACAACATTGTCCTACTATAGCATTACTTATTTGCCAGGAAACTCAAACCAGCATATAGAAAATTCTTAGTCTACAGCACTAAGAAAATTCTTAGTCTATATGCTGAGCCAAATCTCATAAATAATAAATGATATTTATCATGGCTCAGGAAATTTAAACATTTGAGACCAATCTTTAAGAACTAGAAGAGCCAAAGAGCACCTGAGTGGTTCAGTCAGTTAAGCACCTGCCTTCAGCTCAGGTCATAATTTCCATGTCCCGGGATTGAGCCCCACCTCAGGTTTTCCTGCTTAGCCAAGGAGTCTGCTTCTTCTTCTCCGTCTTCCCCTTCCCCCGCTCATGTGCGCGCGCGCTCTCTCTCTCTCTCTAATAAATAAATAAATAAAATCTTCTAAAAAATCAGAAAAGCCAGAAAACATGTTATTATTGTGAAAAGAAAAACTAGAGAAATCTGTTTAGATGCCTGACTTTCAATTCTCTGCCAGTCTGTTTATGCTATAAGTTATGTTATAACTTAGTGTAGACTTACATAACATTTTATTTAAATCATTTTAATAGCCTCCTAATATCCATCTTGTCTCACCCCATTCATAGCCAACATTTTTCATAGTGTTAGCAAATTAATCAAAAATTAATAAAATAAACACAAATTTATTCTCTTTGCTACTTAAACAAAGACACCACCATCACCATCAACCAACAAATAAAAAACAAAACAAAACACAAAACTAGTCCCAACTCCTTGGTTTGGCTTCACACTTATAAATTCTTTCCCTAACCTACTTTTAAGTTAGCCTCACAGCCACTCCCCCAAATTCTACCCATTTAATAATTCTCAAAGCAATATTATACCTTCGAGGCTTTGGAAGCTTCATTGCCCACACTGAAATTTCATGTTCATTCAAGGGCAAGCTCAAGTGTTAACAACCTTCTGACACCTCGCTTTATTAATTGATGAGCCATTGATTACTCTTTTGTCCTCTCTCCTAAAGCACCTGGATTTTATGCCATCTCCTCAGATACTTTTTACTTAGCTGATAATGAACACACATCTCTTCCTTCTGAGCTCAGAGATGCTTGGCTCAGAGGTTATGTGGTATAAACTTGTACTTGTAGATAACGCCTGTCATACATGTACTGAGTTATATAGAGCCTTATTAAATTCCACCTCCTGCATATTTTAGGGATTGTGCGAGGCTTTGAAATAAAAGCAAGGCAATTATAAAAATTTGAAAAGAATCCAGTCAGATACTGGTGATGTGTATATGCCTTGGTTTGACGGATCTGAAGAGAAATGTATTAAATTGTTTCAAAAGCCTTGAAAATATATATAACGTGATTTGGCAATTTTACTTCCTACATTTCAGAGATAAAAAAGCTTACTGCAAATAAAGTATTCTTTGCATAGCATGTATTGAAGAATCTTCCCAGGTAGTAAACTGAGGCAATTGCAAGGTTTACCTGTCTTCCAAGGATTAACATTCTTTGTTCCCTCAAGTCTCATGTATTAACTATCTTTGTTCCATTTAGTTAATCTTTCTTTAATAGTTGTTTCAAGTAGTGGGGTAAATCTGATCACTATCTCTATGTTATTTTCATTTTTCCTCTGTATGTACTGACTCTTATTGACCAAAAGAAGACTATTATTTTCATTTTTCCTCTGTATGTACTGACTCTTGTTGACCAAAAGAAAAAAAAAAAAAAAACCTTTATCTTTGGTTTTCAGTAGTCTAACTCTGATGTGTCTCAATGCATTTTTCTTTATAATTACCTACCTTGGGGTTCTCTGAGCTTCTTGGACCTGAGATTTGTTGTTTTTCATGACTTTCACGAATTTCTATGAATTTCATAAATGGAAGAATTTTACCCATTATCTTTCATCAATCTCTTCTACCTCATTTTCTCTTTATTATCCTTCTGATGCAAAAATTACATATCTATTACATACTTGATATTACACTCTTAATTTCTCCGATCCATTTTTTTGTTTGTGTTCTCTCTGATTTTCTCATCATGGTTCAGTTTGTATAATCTCTACTGACTTATCCTCAAGTTTACTTTCTTTGTTCTGGTGCCTCCAGTTTGCTGAAAACTCCACTAAAGGAATTCTTCATTTCTGCTATGATGTTTTCCAATTTTAGCACTTTAATTTGAATTTTTAATAGTTTATTTTAGTCTGATGAGATATATCCATCCAGGTCATCCAGTTTTTTCACTATTTCCTTTAACGTATTTATTATAGTTACTTCAAAGACCATGTTTGCTAGTTCCAGCATCCGGGCTTATCCATTTCTGGTGATGTTGACTATTTTATCTCTTCGTAATGGATAGTACATTATTGTTTATTTTTTATACTTTTATTATATTTTTATTGTTATTGCTTATTCTCTGTGTTTCATAGTTTTTTGATGATACATATGCAAAAGAACTGTAGACACTGAGTTAAATAATCTGTGTTATTTCACACATGCCTCTTCTTTCAGGTCTCTGGGAGGAGGTGTTGGTTCAGTCTGGACAGTGATGGGTCTTGGTTTGAATTTATTGTTGCATCTACCTTCAGCGTGCCACAGGCTTCAAATCCCTGCAGCAGTTCCCAGCCACTAACTGGTTTTTAATGTGAGGCCTACAGTGCCGGGTGGTGTTTCTCAGCATTCTTGTTCCACATTTTGTCTTCAGCAGGTCTGGCCAATCTGCTGTTCCACAGACCAACTTGCTCTAGAACACTTGTTCTCCCTCAGGTCAGAGGAGGCTCTGATCAGTAGTGCTCAGCCTGCAGCAACAGGCAGAATTTCCTTCCCACTGAAGGGTCATGGGGCTGACATATTCTGTACCTATTCCCAGATGCTCGCTACTCTGTACTAATGCAGGGTCAGGAGCACAAATGAGTTCTGCTTCATACTTCTGCTCCAGTCTCAGAACTCTGGCCCCGAATGCCTGTACCAGCACAGGGGCTCTCTCAGGCTGACTCTCCTGCTCCCAACCTTTCTTATGGGCTGAAAAGGGCTAGTGCGTGGTTGGGGACCCCTCTTGTATACAGGGTTTCCGTCAGTTTAAACTCCCATGCCAGTCCACACTTGGCTTTTAAGAACTCACTGAATTTTCAGGTGTTTTTTCCTTATGTAATTTTTATGACGCCATCTCCTTCTGTGATCTGCTAAAATCCTCCCACTGTCCTCAGAGTAGCTTACCACCCTTCAGAATTCAGTCTGCCTGTGTCTTGCAACCCAAGTGTCTCTCTTGGGGTTACAACATATGATTTTGTAGAATGTCCAGATTTCTCTCACTGTTAAGGTGAGAATAACCTTGTCTTGCAGCTTTCCACATTCTAAGCTAAAGCAGAACTTGTACATGGCTGGTAGCTATCGACTAGAGCTCAAACATTATAAATTGTACATTATTGAGCTCTGCGTATTGTGTTCTTTAAAGAGGACAGGTTTTTTTGGTGTTTTTTTGTTTGTTTTTTTAGACAGTTGTAATACTTGTCAATTATCTGGATCCTTTGGAGGCTCATTAGTACGGGTTAAGAGCAGGCTTCTCTCAGGAATAATTCAGGCTTACTTGAAGGCATGATTCTTACTGTGCATCCACTAATGCACTAGGTTTTTAGTGAGGATTCTCCACCTTGACCAGGTAGCACTAGAATATCTCCCAACCCAGAATGAGCTCTGAGAATTATTCAACTTTGGTCTCTAAAGTCCTCCTTTGCCTATTGGAATAGGACTTTATCCTACTCATCTGTAGCTTGTTATTGTACAACAGATCCAAGGGGAACCCTATCCAGTTTTAGAGGTTTTTTTGGTTTCTGGTTTTGTTTTTGTTTTTCTGTATAACTCCCTCCTCTCTGGCACTCTACCAGCAAACTGCAGTTGCATCTGCTTTCTCAGCCTCTGATTGTCTCCCCAGTGTAAGGAGGCTGCTATCCTATACTGTTACCTAGGAACTACTTCCTGGCAGAAAGAAATTGTAGGGCTTATCAGGGCTCATAAGTGGATCCATTCTCCTGAAGAATTATAGTTATGTATTGCCTATTGTTTGAAGACTGAGCTAAATTGGATTTAAAAAATGCATTTTAAGTTTTCAGATTTTAAGTTGTTCATAGGACACGGATATGGTGCCAATCACTCCATCACATCCACAAGTAGAAGACTTTTAAATACTGCTATGCATAAGAATTTGACCTCCTCTTTTAGAATTTTCTCAATAGAATATTTAAGTGTTCAGAAAGTATTTGCTTAACCTTGCAGGTCCATCTTGATTTCAAAGTTAGTCTCACATCTTGTAGAGAAGTGGCTACTACCCATACTTCAGTTTAAGGAATCTCCTCAAATTCAGATAAAATATGAAATGACAAATGAATGTCATATTATGTAGACTTTTATTTAGGATACATTAAATGTATTTTGCTTAATCTTTACTTTCATAAATATTTTGCTTAATCTTTACTTTCATAAATGATGCTACTTTATTTTCTATAGGTTGATACCACATTTTGTTATCTATAATTTTTATTTATTTATTTTTCCTGTATGACAATGCAATATTCTTTTCATATTTGTTTTTAGTATTGGCCTTCACAGATGAATATATTTTCTCTACTTCATAAGGCTTATATAACCGTCATTTTGCATGAAAATGTAATGGCAAGAAGCCACTCATTATTTAACAAATGAAGTCTGGCTCATGCAGGTAGTGCACTTACCATATTAAAATTGTCCTTTAAGGCATTACTTAATCAAAAAAATTGAACATATGGAGAAACAAATCTCTAGCACTTTAATTTAATTGTTACAGAAAATACCATATTAACTGCTGATCCTTTGAGAAATTCAGAACAAGAGGAAATATTGCCTCTCCATAAAAGCACTCACAACTTCCTATTGAGTTTGGAAAAGCAGTGTACACACCCATCAAAAAAGCATTAATTTATTGGATCATTAGGTAAAAGGCAATAGTTATTTGAAGAGAGTGGTACTTTATCCATTTCAATTTGAAATAAACCATAGTACAATAAATTAAAGGTAAAAAATCAGGTAATTGATTATCTAGTAAAAAAAAAGTTCTGTAATTTAGAATATGACTATGTAAGTAAACTGAAGTATGAAATCAATATATTGGTGGGTGAATTAAATTAGGATAGCACAAGGCTACAGATAACATAAAGCCTGAAATGTATTTTTTCACTATGAAGGCAAGTTTGTTTAAAGGTTCACTGGTGCCAGTATGGATGTGGCTATGTTTATTTTATGCATATGGATACTTTTCCCAAACTTTATTATTTGCTTTATATCCATAAAGTAAAGACAAATGACCACAACTAATGTGTTATAAATGCCAAGAGGTTATTTAACCTTTCTTTATCCAATATCCTGAATAAAATTCTGAATAAACTAGTACTCTACACTACTCAAGATGTGAACCTTCTCTAAATTCACATAACATTTTTTGATCCATAACACAAAGGGATTTTTTGTTTTGATACATAACACAAAAGGATTTTAGGGGGTTTTGATTCTTTGTTCTGTTTTTGCTTTTTTAAGAAATACTGCTCTTCACATAATCATACATAAATTTCTACCCAATTGTTTTTCAAACCAAATTATAATGTGGGAAGAATCAATTACTTAAATTTTCTGGTTTTGACTTTGTGATCTAAGAAAAAACACAGATGAAGAGGAAGATGGCAGTGAAATTTCACGATTAGGAATTTTGACACTTTTTCCCAGTCTGATCCCAGTAAAACTCTTAGATGGCTTTTGTATTATCCTGAGGTTATCCAACTGTGAGGCAACTGTGATTATTTGCCTCACCTATCCCTGGCATTAACTAACTTTGCATACTAATGCACAGTGATATAGGGGAACAGTTTGTCCTTTGCTGAAACCATTCTATAAGATTTTCCCCTTCAAATTGCAACCTAGTATTTCCACAAAACTACTTGGATTCTATTTATTTATTTATTTATCTTTATATTTGTTCTGAAAGCTTTAATTTTTTTTTTCAATTTTTATTTAAATTCTAGTTAGTTAACATATAGTGTAACATTGGCTTCAGGAATAGAATTTAGTCATTCATCACTTACATATAACACCCAGTGCTCATCACAAGTGCCCTCCTTAATACTCATCACCCATTTAGCATACCCCCTACCCACCTCCCCTCCAGCAACCCTCAGTTTGTTCTTTATAGTTCAGAGTCTCTTATGATTTGCTTCCTTCTCTTTTTTTTTACCCTTCCCCCAGCTTCATCTGTTTCGTTTCTTAAATTCCACATATGAGTGAAATCATAAGGTATTTGTTTTTTTCTGACTGACCTATTTCACTTAGTAATTTTTCTATTTAAAAGTTAGCCCAGGATAAAAATCAGACTAGCCAAAGAATCCTAAGTGATATTTTCTGAAAACCATGAATTTTATGATTTGAGTCTAGTCTCAGAGCTTTGTACTGAGATTTTTGAATAAAGGTCTTCAGCAAATATAATATACATCCAGAATATTCAATATGCAACAAGAAAGATCATTAGAATTTCTTTTTTTCTTTTATATATCTTGTAAGCATCTTATTTAGAGATGATTTGATAGTGTTAATAATTGAGAATGTGTTTACTTAATGCCCCTGAGTTTTAAATTAACAACTCACAGTTAATGAATATTATAATCTGCTAAGCTTTACATTCAATGCACCATTTATTTGTTTTACTCAGCCTCTTGAATACATATTGTTGTTGTTGTTATTACTATTACTATCTTAAGGATGAAGAGATAGGAGCTTAAAGAAGTTTAACTTGAAAAAAAATGTACATACAGGTAGTTAGTCACAAAATCCAAGTCTGTCTAACAGTAAAGACTTGGTCTTAGTCCTCATAATATGTTGTCTTTGATTTTTCTACAGTGTCAATATTTTACTGAATTAAATTGTTGTTGTAAAATGCTAACTGACACAGAGTAGATGCTCAATTCTGAATAGAGTATTAGTTACTTTTTCACTCTATTTCACTTTTTGGACTCATATATACTAAAAAAACATATTTTCTGCTCTTAAGTAGGTGCATTATGAATGAAGTACACAAACAAAAGAATCAACTAAAGGTTTGCAACGGCACTTGGTTAGCTCAATAGTTATTAGAAATCAAGACTCGTTTAAAACAAAATATTGATTATTCACCAATATAAAATGGAGATGAATTGTGAAAATAGCAAATAACTTTTTATTGGTCATGTAGAAGCTGTTTTATGACATGGCATGCAAAAATCTTATAGGTCCTTTCTCAGATATGTGTGTCATTTACCCTTGAAATTTATTATTTGCATTGTTATTATTTGTATATTTGAGTAATCTAATTTTAATTAGAGAATGGTTAACCTCATCCTTTGAATGTACTGGGAAATGAATTAGAAATAATAGTCCATTTGAAAAAAAAAAGAAACAATAGTCCACTTGAAATCCCATTTGATAAAGCTTTCTGAATTTATAAATGATTAATTCCAAAAATTCTCTGATTTGCAGATCATATTATATTCTATTATGACATTGTTGTGAAATTATAGTTTATGAATTATAGCACATTACTGTGGTGATTTTCGTGTCCTTTCTAAGGATGCTCCTTTTGACCTTTATCTTTCTGCAAAATTGTGCACAATTCTAGACTTTCATTTTGTCTCCCTGTTCATATTTTATTCTCTTTTAAATTGCTTTACTTACATAAATCATTCTCTTTAGATTGGATATTAATAATTTTTTTAAGACAGGAGCAATTTGATGGGCAATCCAATCTTATTTTTGCAAGGTTAAAAAATGGCAGTTGTCTTAGAAATCTGTCTGAACTAATTTAAGTGATCTCATTTCAAGTGTGACCAGTGACTCTTCTATCTACTAAGTATCAAAATTCCAATGCTTAATAGATGTTTAAAAAATAGAAATATTAATTTTGTTTTTTAGCTTCTCCTAGCAGTATGTACAACTATTATCCTTGATATCTCTACCTACTGATACCTTGTATATTGACATGTTTTTCATTTAAAAGATATAGATTCTATACATAGAGTAGTCACAAAACCTTATAGAAAGATAAAATAGAATGTTTACAGCGACTATAGAAGTAAAAGGGGAAATTTTGTGACTATACAAATAAAGTTTGGAGTCAAAAGCAATGGAACTGAAGCCAAAATCACTTCTTGATAGCTCAGGATATTGGACAGTTATTAAAATAGTTTTTAAAGCAAACAATTTGGGGTGTCTGAGTGGCTCAGTCGTTAAGCATCTGCCTTTGGCTCAGGTCATGATCCCAGGGTCCTGTGACCGAGCCCCGCACTGGGCTCCCTGCTCAGCAGAAGTCTGCTTCTCCCTCTTCCACTCCCCCTGCTTGTGTTCCCTCTCTCACTGTCTCTTTCTCTCTGTCAAATAAATAAATAAAATCTTTAATAAAAGGGAAAACAATTCTTTCTTCATCTGTAAAACAGTTCTAATAATACATTGTATAGGTGTTGTCTAGCAAAATGCATGTGTTCCCATCTCCAGGAGAGGAGTCCCACTGTATGGAGGGCAGCAAAGAGCATTGCAGTGCCTGCATCCAGGAGCAGCAACCCCAGGATATCAACCCCTGCATGGGTTTGCAGGTCTCAGGGTTGCCAAGAAAATTACAACTCACACAGACACTGGATGGAATGACACCTTATTCAATAAAGAAGAGACAGAGAAATATCAGTTTCAATAGGGAGTATCTGTCGTCAGGGGTCAGTGGGTCTTACACAACAACTGATGCTGAGAGATGGTCTGTATGTATTCCTTTTGTGCTGCAGGCATAAAATTTCATTTCCTTCCCTCTGGGAACAGACACAACAGTGGGATTGTTGTTCAGGTGCCATGTAATGCACTTGCCTTTAGCATAACAAGAAAGTATACATACAGCTTAGAACAAGAAAAGATACTCTCAAACAAGTCTTTGTGCCCAACACAGTCTATATGAGGGCTCCTTATCTTCATGTAAGGAGATGTTCCAATCCCAGGCCAGCTCTTAGGCAACCTGCAATAGTCAGCAGGCTGTGAATGTCTGCCTTCATGGACAGACTTCTTTTAAAAATGAAAATAATATCTGAGATATTCAAAATATGTTAATAAATGGATAAACATGTACTGCATATGAAAAAATGTTATAAACATACTTGTTGCTAAAATTAATTTGTAGTTTATGTGAATTTAAAATAAAATACCAGTGGAATTTTCTTTGGAACTTGGAAAAAAATTATTCTAAAAATTATATTGCTAAAAGAAATACTATAAATATCATAAAATATTTACTAAAGAGAAAAAAAGACAGACTGGTCATGACAAAATAATATCAGTAATGATTTAAGAATATTGAAAACAGTGAATGAATCAGGTTCCATGGGAATGAAATATATGTGTGAATGAGAAGGACAGGATCAATTTGTATTAAGAGAATAAAAGGGCACATGGACTGAAAAAATTAATATCCTTAAAATGTCTATACAATGTAAAATGATGTACAGATTTAATACCATCCATATAAAAATTCCAATGACATTTCTTACAGAAATAGAAAAGATACCTAAATTTGTATGGAACCACAAAAGACCCCATATAGCCAATGTGATCTTGAGAATAAACAAACCTGGAGGCATCACATTTCCTGATTCTAAACTATATTACAAAGCTATAATAATCAGAAGAGTATGGTTCTGGAATAAAAACAGACACAAAGACCAATAGAATAGAATCAAGAGTCCAGAAATGAGTTCATGAATATATAGTCCACTGACATTTGACAAGGCCTCCAAAACTAGACAATAGGGGGAAATTAAGTAGTACTGGAAAAACTGGATAGTCACATTCAAAATATTGAAATTGGACTCCTATCTTATGCCACTCACAAAAGTTAACTCAGTGTAGATTAAACTGAAACTGATAGATGACCTAAACCCATAAAACTTGTAGAAGACATTGGTCTTGACATTTGTCTAGACAGTGATTTTTGAGGTTAACCCCGAAGCACAGGCAACAAATGCAAAAACAAACAAGTGGTATACTACATCAAACTTAAAAAACAAACAAAAACAAAAAAGAAGACTTCTGAAAAGCAAAAGAAATGATCATTAAAAGAAAAAACATGCTATATAATGGGACAAAATAATAACAAACCACACATCTGATAAGGGACTAATATCCGAAATAGTCTACAACTCAATAGCAAAAAAAAAAAAAAAAAAAAGAAAAGAAAAGAAAAAAATTTAAAAATGGACAAAGGACCTAAATAAGCATTTTTCCAAAGGATATTTAGTGGTCAAAAGATACATGTAAAGGTGCTCAACATACTCATCATCAGAGAAATGCAAATCGGAACCACAATGAAATGCGCTTTGGTGGCTCAGTCTGTTGAGCATGCATGCAACTCTTGATTTCCGGTCAGATCATGGTCTCTGAGTCTTGGGATCCAGCCCTATGTTGGGATCTGCACTCAGCACAGATTCTGCTTAGGATTCTCTCTCTCCCTCTCCATCTGCAACTCCCTCCAACTCACATTCTCTCTTTTTAAAATAAACAAATATTATCTAAAAAAAAAAAAAAGAAGAAAGAAAGAAAGAAAAACCACAATGAGATATCAACTCACACCCATTAGGATGGTAATTATTAAACAAAAAATTATTAACAAGTGTTGGTGAAGGTGTAGAGAAAAGTGGACCCTGGTATTCCATGGTGGCAATTTTAATTACTATAGCAGTTATGGAAAAGAGTATGGAAGGTCCTCAAAAATTTCAGAAAATAGAACTACTCTATAATCCAGCAGTAGAAATGTCACAAAACAGGTTAACTCTATATAACATGTATTTTATAATATTAAATATATTTGTTTAAATACGCCACAGTAAGGTGCTTTATAATAAGTGTAGATTTTCAGTTATACAAGATGAATGGGTCCTAAATATCTGCTGTTCAACATTGTGCCTATAGTTAATAATACTGTGTTGTCTACTTAAAAATTTATTGAGAATCGATTACACGTTAAATGTTCTTACCATTAGGGGCGCCTGGGTGGCTCAGTGGGTTAGGCCTCTGCCTTTGGCTCTGGTCATGATCTTGATCTGGGATCCAGCCCAGGGAGCAGAGCCCTCTCTGCTCAGTGGAGAGCCTGCTTCCCTGCCCGCCCCCCGCCCCGCCTACTTATGATCTCTGTCAAATAAAAATTTAAAAAATTTAAATGTTCTTACCACAATAAAAAATACACAATAGATATAGATTTTTTATTAAATATCTGTTAAAAAAGAAATACAAAAGAGAACAGAGGGACAGAGATACTGAATATATAGAGTCCACATTTATGAAAATTCCACTGGCATAAACGAGGATCTCTATGGTTTTAGAAAATCCAATTATAAAAGGTTTTGTTCACACCTCTCAAGAGATAAATTAGATATATTTCTATCTGCTTTACTTATATATCTAGATTGATTCCCCCGATTTTTTTTAGCCTGTATATGGTACAAAAATTGAATTAAAAACATTTTAAACAGCAGAAGGATTTCTGATATTAACACATGAAAGAAAACCTTCTTCTTTTTTTTTTTTTTAGATTTTATTTACTTATTTGACAGACAGAGATCACAAGCAGGCAGAGAGGCAGGAAGAGAGAGAGAGGAGGAGGAGGCAGGTTCCCCCTGAGCAGGGAGCCCGATGTGAGGCTTGATCCCAGGACCTGAGATCACGACCTGAGCTGAAGGCAGAGGCTTAACCCACTGAGCCACCCAGGCGCCCCTAAAACCTTCTTCTTAAATGCTTAAGTAAGTTCATAGAACTATTTTTTATGCCTTTTTTCAAAATCATTACAGTAAAATTTTAGTGACTAAAGTTTCTTTTTATTGTATTGATTTTAAATAAGAGTTGGAAAATGAAGTGAATATTTAGCTACAAGAACATTTTATGTAGAAATTTTATCCCCTACAATTTCTTAGCCATAACTGCTTTCATAAATGTCTTATCCACTATAGCATAGTAAGGTCCTTTTATATCATTAGATAAAACAAGAACTACAAGTAACAAGTCAAATAAAAAGTAGATACTAATAATATTCACAAGATTAATTTTATTTTATTCTGCAGGAATAAGGCTTCAAGAATATTTAAAATCTAATTAAAATACAAATGTACTTTTCCACCTGATACATAGTTCTAATATCAGAAAACATTATTGCAGCTAGGTATTAATAGGTATGATAAAAAGTATAATAAATGATATTTTTTTGAAAAAACCTATTCAAAGTAAATGATTTTGTTTGCAGTTGATAGTGATAGAACGATCAAAGTTATGTTACAATTTCTGTTCCTTCATTTGTCTTTGTTGATAAAATGAGGACTGTCAGAGACTGGGAGGGTCAAGCTCACAGCAAATTTAATGTGACACAGTTTATCTCTGTTCTGAACAGGGTTTCACAAGATGTAATATTGAATGTATAGAGCACTGGTTCTTCTTCCTTGTGTTTAATGAAAAGTTTATAATACCTTGTTTGCTTTTTCAATTTTGACATGATCATAAAGTAGACACAGTCTAAGGAAAGGAAGCTATAGTCAGCAATAAAGTCATGGATGACTTCTTTTCTCATTTGTATCTTTGAATGTCTTGACACTTTAATTAGAGTTGTGAGTTATCAATTATCATAAGCTAGCTAGACATTACCAGTCCATATATAGAACATTATAAAATGAGAAAATACATTAAAATTGTGTGCATTTTATTTGTAAGTTTTTTCATCTTTTAAAAAAGATTTTATTTATTTATTTGAGAGAGAGAAGAGTGAGAGAGGGAGCACCAGCAGGGGTGAGGAGCAGAGGGAGAAGGACAAGCAGACTCCCTGAGTCTGGGAGCCTGATGCAGGGCTTGATCCCAAGACCCTGAGGTCCTGACCAGAGTGAAAGGCAGACACTCAACTGACTGAGCCATGCAGGCGCCCCGTAAGTCCTTCCGATCATTGAAAAAGCATAGCATTGCACATCATGAGATACTTAGTAGCATTCCTAAAAGTAACAAAAACTAAAATTTTTGCAATAATTTCTAAGCTAGTTACATGTACCCATGTATTACCAATTCATTACAAAATTTGACCTAATATAAATTCATCGTTTATTTCTGTATCTCAGTATTGCTTAAAAATCTTTTTCATTATTGCCCATTGGTACTGCCTCTGTAGGAGGAGCTTTGCTAAAGTAAATTTAATTTAAAAAATCAAAGAACTACAATGACTCAAAAATGTTTGCCTCGTTTGACATCATTTTTAACAGAACTTTTGTGCAAGTCATGTTTATAACATAATTAGTAAATTTTCTTGGGGCACCTGGGTGGCTCAGTGGGTTAAAGCCTCTGCCTTCGGCTCAGGTCATGGTCCCAGGGTCCTAGGATGGAGCCCAGCATCAGGCTCTCTGCTCAGCAGGGAGCCTGCTTTCCCGCCTCTCTCTGCCTGCCTCTTTGCCTACTTGTGATCTCTTTCTGTCAAATAAATAAATAAAATCTTTTAAAAAATTAGTAAATTTTCTCATATAAAGATATCTAGGGGCACCTGGGTGGCTAAGTTGATTAAGCATCTGACTTTCTTTCTTTTTTTTTTAAATTAACATATAATGTATTATTTGCCCTAAGCATCTGACTTTTGATTTTGGTTCAGGTCATGGTCTCAGGATTGTGAGATCAAATTCTGCCTTGGGCTCTGCGTTGGGCATGGAGCCTGCTTAAAATTCTTTCTCTCCTTTTCCCCCTCCCTCTCTCTTTCTCCTTCTCTAAAAACAATTAAATTAAAAAAATTATATATTTATATGTTACGGGATAAACAATTATTAACTATGGGTTAGTATAGCCAACTCTGGAACAATGTTTGGCAGTTTCTTACAAAGTTAAAGACACACTCACCCAGGAACCTCATTTCTTGGTATTTACTGAAGAGATATGAAAACTTATGTTCTTATAAAAACCAGTACACCAATGCTTATAATAGTTCCATTCACATTTGCCAATACCTGGAGACCCCCTGAAATATCCTTCCACTGGCATAAGAAGATAAAAACTTTGGTACATCCATAGTTTAGATAGATAGAATACTGCCCAATAGAATACTGCCCACCAATAAAAGCCATAGGGCTTTTATTAGATAAAATACTGCCCAATAGAATACTGCCCAATAGAATACTGCCCATCAATAAAAGCCATGGGGCACTGATTCACACAATGTGGGTGAATCTCAAAGTCGTTATTCTGAATGAAAGAAGCCCAGTCTCAAGAAGTTAGAAACCATATGATTCCGTTTATGTAGTTTCCCTGAAAAAAAAATTTTAGGAAGAGAAAAGAGATCAGTGTTGATTAATAATTAGGGTTGTATGGAAGGTATCACTAAAAAGGATAGCAAAGAGGAGGCTTCATGGAGTGAGGTAACTGTTCTATATCCTCATGTCATCACCAGCAGTGATTCTGGTAAAATGCATGAAATTATATACAAAAAAGTCAATTACACTGTACATTAATTTCAAATAGGTATCAAAATAACAGCTGATAATGTTAATAGTAACAAGAAAAACAATTTTGAGGAGAATTTCTAGACTTTTTTCTTCATGTGAATAGGAAGTCTTTGGTCTCATTTTAAAAATAGTTCATGGACTATTGACATTTTTCTAATTGTAATATCATTTTTTTTATAGAAATGAGGGTTTGATTTTTTTAACCAATCAAATAGGATGAGAGTGCTAGTGTTTCATGATTTCTTCCATCTGTGCAAATACACTAGTGATCAGGGTTCTGAGTATATAAATTGAAATAACAATTATAAAGCAAGTCAAATTACTTGTATTCCTTATATCTGATATGATAACTTGAACCTCAAAGAACAGAGAACAAAGTTTGCAGATATGAATTGGGTATCTTTTCCACTCATCTTCTCTTTTTTTTACAGCTCTGCACTGTAGTCTAGATTAAGAAATCTAAACATTCTGAATCATCTGTTGAAAGGTGATAAACCATACTTTGCTGGGTTATTGTGGGGGTTAAACCGAGAAAATGTACACAAACTCACCTGCTCATAATGTGACATTTAGTGGAACCAAATAAATAGAACTAGACAACCAAATAGAAAAGGTACGTGAATAAGAAGGCACAATCTTGCACAGGGACAAAAATCCAAAGCCTTTCAAAGAAATTTCAAGCAGGTTATTTTGTTCGAAATGGCAAGGAAAAAAAAAAAAAAAAGAAAGAAAGAGAGAGAGAGAGATTTGATCATTCCAATTTTAGTATATGTGCTGCCGAAGCGAGCATGAGAGAGAGATTTGAAATGGCAGTTTCAAGATAAATTTTCAGAGACGTGGTATCGTATGTTTACAAGTAATGCAAGAACTTCACAAATCATCCCCCTGCTTCGAAAGCTTGCTATTTGCGCCCACCTCCACATTCTCCTGCCCACCATAACTGAAATACACTTACGATGCAGTTTTTTTTTTTTTAAGATTTTATTTATCTATTTGACAGAGAGAGATCACAAATAGGCAGAGAGGCAGGCAGAGAGAGAGAGAGAGAGAGAGGAGGAAGCAGGCTCTCCGTCAAGCAAAGAGCCTGATGCGGGTCTCGATCCCAGGACCCGGGTATTATGACCCAAGCCGAAGGCAGAGGCTTAAACCACTGAGCCACCCAGGCGCCTCACGATGCAGTTTTTCACAAAGCAGAGTGAACTTTTAAAAATAAAATCAGGCATGCCCCCGTCTTGATTTTTTGTTTGTTTGTTTCTAAAGCAAGGCAGCAGCCTGCCTGCCACAGGCAGTGCCTCATTTGGATGTCTCTGCAGTCTCAGGAGTTTAAGTACCTTAATTTCTCCCACAAATGGAGTTTGAGAACTTGTTGGGAGGTCCTAGCGGGGGAGCACAGCTCCTCGTATACCCCTGACAGAAGAACAGTCCTCCTCCAGGGGGATGGTTGTCCTTTCGGACCCAGGGCTGAGCTTCAGGAGGGACCCACATGGGAGCGCTGTGGGAGGAAAGGGACACCTGCCCAGCCAAGCGGATCTGCTGAATCAACCCCGGTGATCAATGGGGTGACAGATGTCACAGCCCGATCGCCCTCACATCCCAGGCTCATATACTCTCGAAAACAACCACCATCGCAATAACCACAAACACAAAATAAAACCTGTTTTCATGACCCACATTTCTCTTGCAGATTAAACTTTTTTTCACCTTTCCTCCCCTTGATCCTTGTTTCCCAGTTACAGTGCTTTTCTTCCTGTTTCCTAGACAGGCCCTTCCTTCTACTGGGCCTTTGAAAATGTCCTGTCTGGAATGCTCTCTCCATGATTCTTAGTTCCGCTGACACACTGTCATCCTTTAGGTCTGAGTTAAATGGTCCCTTCTCAGAAGGCTTTCTGACAACCATATTGAGACTGATTTCTTGCAGTTGCTATCAATTCATACTTTCTATTTCTTTTATATGGTTTAATACCATCTGTAACTACCTATGTTTTTGCTTACATTTATGCTTACATATGTCATACCTATAATAATATAAGCTTCATGATGTAGGAATACTTACAGTACTTAGAGGAATGCCTGGCTTGTAGAAGACAGATATTTGTAGCATTACTTTTGTGTTGAATTCCATTCACTTCTAATTTTCTACCAGAGAGCTCAGCTTGAATAGGTCTGAGTATATATAAGGGGATTCTTATTAGTGTTTATAGTGCATTCTTATTAGTGTTTATAATCCAGGGAGAAAAAAAATAAAACGATTAAAATGTGCTCAGTCAGAAGTTGATTTCTCTGTAAATACCACTATATTTTTATCTGGGAAATTTGAGTTCAGTGTGAATTTTGCCCTATTTAATCCATACTACTAGCGCACCTAAGTTTCTTGATTTTTTTTTCTTACAACCTAAGTATGCCCTAAACTCTAAATTCAGTATTCAAATGCACCTAAATTTTCAATGTAATAATATGCTTTGCTTCGCAAAAGAGAGAAAAAAATCTATAATTGGTGGCACAATTCTCAAAAATATAATTTCTTTTAGAAGTATTCTGTTGATGATACTATAAGTGGTTTAATCAAGAAATTGATTCAGGGAATTGGCTCCATGGACAAGATAGATGGAATTAATTATTTGCTCAGAATGAACTACCTTTAATTTTTCTTCCTTGGGGGTTATAACTTTAATAAATGAAATTTACCAAAGGGAAGTAAATCTTTTGGGCTTCTTTGCTTGTATTCCTTGGCACGAGCTTTTTAGAGAGACAGGACTTTATCCTCCCTTTTTGCATAACACCCTAAATGAATCTGTCTGTCATCTCTTTTAATTTAAACAGGCAACACTGAGGATTCTTAACAATACCTCTGACCCCTGAGAAGCAGGATATATAGCAGACCATTAATTAGTTGCTTGAAGTGAAGGGATATGGCACATCGAGTACCATGGCTCTCTGCTCTGCTGCACAGTACCCCCACACTACATTGTCCATTTATATTTCTGACGACTACCAAAGAGCTAATACCCTTGAGAAACATCCTAAGTTAGCAAGTTTGATTGATGTACATTAGGCAGTCAATGACTTGTTCTATCTGGAGTATTTTCCTTTTTGCATGAAGGAAAGATGGTCAAAATATGTATCAGACCTTGAATCAAATTAAAGCCCAGAAGATTTCATTGCAATGCTGCTTTTTGTTTCATACATAAATTTACATAAAATTGAGTTACTTAAGATTTCATATCTGTTTCAATTTTCCTTCCATTCTAGACATCCTCAAATGAAAGGCGGTTTCATAGAACACTGCATTAATTGTTTCAGGATAGGGGCACAATCAACTCAGCTGTTTTCTAATTTAAGTTCAGGAGACACTATTGTTCTCTGTGAATTTTCTCTTATAAATTTATAAATTATTCACGTTCCTGGTTACTAAAAGAAACATGAACAGAGTGTTATCAGGAGGCAGCAAAATGGTGACTGGAAAGCCTGGCTGTTTCTTTAATATTTTTAGTGATCGTTTGACCTTCCATGAAGGGAATCTCCCTTCCATAAAATCACTCCATAAGAATTAATAATTATAATGCTGAGTATCCTAAAGAGAGATATTTTTAAGTCACCTCTTGGGTTGTATTTTGTTATGACACAATTAAGTATTAAGACTATAATGTCAGTACTTTGTTATGTTACAAAAATCCAATTTATTAAGGATATTTAAAAGTTTGGGACTAAGTAAATTCTTAACACATTAGTAGAATGCCACATTACCCCAACTTAATGACCTACCTACATAATGAAAATCTAGGGATGTGGCAATTATGGGAAAATTAACTGCCACTCTTAAAATATCCTATTTTTAAATTTTACCTCAATTAAATAATTCTTATATAGATAATTATAGATTTTTTTCTTAAATGGTTTATATCAATCTACTACACTAATTCTTTATGTATTCTAATTGAAATTTAAACATATCCCTGTTGGGGGTGGTGTTGTATAAGGAATTCATTATTTTTGGCTGTAGCCCACTTGTCATTCTTTTTCATCTCAGTAATTTGATCCATTTCTATATTGTATTAGGAAAAAACTATTTAAAGTTGTCAGGTAGATCATCAATTAATTGTTGCCTTTTTTCCTATGGTAATCCCTAAATTCATTAAAACCACTTAGTACCCAGATTTCCTATTTATTTGGTAATACAGTTCTCTCCTACAGATACATTAGCCAGACATTTTCTTTCCCCTATAATAATAACGTGCTTTTGAATCTTTCATTTTAATGTTTAGAGACCCCTTAATTCCTTTTGACGAGATAGATATATGTCTTTTCTGTTGAAACATAACCTAAGGGAGCAAATGTTCTTTTTTTTTTTAATTCAAAAAGGTTAGTCTTATATGCTGCTAGCTCATTATCTGTTTCATTCTATTCTGTCCTTCAGTTGAACTGAATAAAAGATGCTTGGAAAGATGAATCTTAAAGAGCAGAATAAGTTATCTTTTCAGGCAAATGGAATTCACCTCACTACAAACTCTGCAGGATGGTATAGCATCCAAACTTCAATGTGCTAAAAAAGTATCTCTCAAATACGTTAAGAATTAAAAATAATTTTAATATAATCTAACCTCCCCACCAGCTATTACTCAAAGAGGTAAAAGAAGTATCCCGATGAACGGGGGCTGGGGAAGCAAGCATAAAACAAAACAAAATAAACAGACCAAGAACCTCCAGTAACCAGTATCTGAGACTTACGAAGGCCCAAGGCTGAAAGTTATAGCCCGTGAACTCTTCACCTCTTCTCGAGGTCACCAGCCACCTGACCTTAAAATGCAGCAATAGAGGATTCTATGTTCAATGTTCTCAAACACTGTGTCTTTCTTTCCTCCTGGATTTTGATGAACTCTAAGGCAGTTTTATGTCCTATTTTATCTTTGTAGCCCTGGGGCTTAACATAGTGGCTTGCTCTTTATGGGCTGATGGAAGGAGCGAAAGCAAGGGGGAAAGGGGGACGAATGAAAGGGAGCAGGTGGGGAGGAAGGGCCAGAAGAAGTAAACTGGCTCAAGAGCCTACCTGCTTGAAATGAAAAGTGAAGATGGGATATCTGAGGGAAGAAAGCTTTATAGTAAAAGTTAATGTTCGTTTTTTGTGGTATGCCAAACGTTATTTAAATTATTTATGACCTTTTCTGGTTTCTCACAATACCCCTATCAAGTTAGCCTTATTATCTCCATTTTCCAGATGAGAAAATCAAGTCACAGGTAGGAGACCTAACCCTTCTAAGGTTACAGAGCTATGAAGTGACAGAGCTAAGCTTTTAAAGCGGTCTGTCCAACTAAAGAACACAGTATTCTAAAACTTCGTCTAAGAAATTATTGCTATTGTTCGATGTGATGCTGAGAAAATTATGCGTCCACATTAGTTTCAATGAAACTAAGTCACTGAGGAATTCATCGAAGTTATTTCTGTTTTCCCTTCAAACTTCCTATGATTCAGCAACAATGAAAGAAAAAACAAGAGAGAGAAACATTCTCCTGCCTTCTAAGCCCATCTTCATGAACTGTCTGTGGTTTTAAATGTTGTTGTTTTTGTTTGTTTGTTTGTTTAATTTAGAAAGGGGGAGAGCGTGGGGGACGGGTATAGAGGAAGAGGGAAAGAAAGAATCTCAAGCAGGTTCTGAGCTGGGAATGCAGCCTCACGGGGGCTCATTCTCACAACTCTGAGATCATGATCTGAGTCAAAATCAAGAGTCAGATGCTTACCTGACTGAGTCACCCAGGCACCCCTGTAGTTTTAAATATTTCTTTGCTCATCACAATGTCCCAGATGCCAAGCCTGCATCATGAAATTTCTGATTTGCAAAGCCTAGGATCCATTATTATTTTTTAAATACTTAACATCATTTTTGTTCCTGGAGTTACTGAAATTAATTTATTTGATAGTGGGTAGCTCTTTTGAAGAGCTCATTTTCTAAGTAGCAAAAGGATAGTTTTAGCATATGAAGAAACTAAAAATAAATATCAACATTGTATAGTTTAGTTCTCTTATTTAACTATTTTAGGTCATATAATATGATTGTGTGGACTTGTCAATCTTGTCAAGCATAAAACCCAAATCCATGCTTAGGTCTCTTGTCCCCAGCTGCCCCCCCAGCATCCCTCAGAAGGGTGTAAATGTAGTCTCCTTAGATGATTAAGGAAAATTCTATGGCTAGATTTTCTCCATTACATTTTAATTCACAACCCAAAATCTATGTCATGGACTATATAATTTCATATACAAACATTTCCTATGTAGTGGATCATTACCAGTCCAATAGCATACTATTTCTGTACATACACAAAATAAGTGATTCCAAATAGAATTCAAACCACCTTTGTGTCCCTACCCAAATTAATTCCTTTCTCTCTATCCTCAAAAAGGACTATATAACTAACTTCAAAGCTTGAATTCTTACTTTTAAAATAGATTTGCTTATACCCATAAAAATATGGTATCTAGGGGAGCCTGGGTGACTCAGTGGGTTAAAGTCTCTGCCTTTGGCTCAGGTCATCATCCCAGGGACCTGGGATTGAGCCCCGCATCAGGCTCTCTGCTCGGCAGGGAGCCTGCTTCCTTCTCTCTCTCTGCTTGCCTCTCTACCTACTTGTGATCTCTGTCTGTGAAATAAATAAATAAAATCTTTTAAAAAATATGGTATCTATTTTTAATAGTTTAAGTTTTATAAGAATTTATTATACTAAATGAAGCATTCACCAATTTTCCCATTCACATTGTGAATATATTTCATGTTCTTTTAAATATGCTCAAATTTCTCCCATTAAATAATTAATTAAATTTATAAATAAAAACTTGGTAATTTCTCATTCCTCTTTAGCTACATTTGTCCCTTTCTTCTCATCTGCTAAATCTGTAAAGTGTTTTCTATGTTATCACCATACTCTCACCTCCAACTTACTTCAACTCATGTTTTCACTAAGATGATCTATTACTTTTGCTACATGCAATGGAAAAATTTACATATCATTTTACGTGACTTTTTTATACCACCACACAAATGATTATGACTCCTTTCTCGATACATTCTCTTCTGATCAGTTCCACACCACAGATAATACAAATATGTTGGATTTTGAACTGGATCTTTAAATATTTGGTTCCTACCTGTTCTTTCCCTTTATTGATAATCACAGATTCCCTAGATTAGGCATCATTTCTTGAAAGAGTCTTAGTAATTTAAAAAAAAAAGATTCTAATTGGGTTTGTGACCAAATTCCCAACACTCAATGCTTTACATCTTTTTCCCACTGTTTAGATCATCCTGTTGGCACCTTAAACATTTTTTGAAAAGTAAACAATAACCTAAAGAATAATTTAAAAATAGTAATCTATCCAAATTGTCTTCCATTCAAAGAAATTTCCCTGTAAGTTTACCACTAGAGAGCACTAATTTGGATGGTAGATTCAGATGTTTCTTTTCTGAAGCTCTTTGGCCTACATCTCACATATTGGGAGAAATAGACCTGTTACCCTAACCTCAATGTATTAGACCAGAAAACATGTAAGAATTTAACAAAAACTACAGGCGCTGGATCTCAGGCAAGCCACGGTGTCTGAGATAACTGTGAAGGGGGCGCTAAGAGCACCACTAGAGGGCCGGCAAGTGGTCATGGCAGCGACGTTACCAAGTCAGATTCTCTGCTTTGAAAAGCATAAACACTTGCTTAAAAAGCAGTTAGCAGTACTTACACAAGGATATGCTTTTATTCAAAATGAGAAACAGCTGTACTTCCCCAAAAAGGCAAAAACGGTTAATAGTATAGAATGCATACTCTTTAGCTGTTGTGTAATCTTTAAAATTACTTATCTTCTTTGAGCCTTAATTTCCCTAATGGTAAAATGAAAACTCTGGTACTACTTAGTTGTTTCAGATGTTGAAAACTATTGTTGATTTCAAGCATATAAGTGTTTAGCCCAATGCTTAAATCATAATAAACTGTCATTAAGTGCTCATTCTCATTAATATTTCAGTTTGGAAAAGATAGAAATCGTATATATCGCTCTCCTACAATGTTGCTTATCCTTGAAAAAATATGCTAAGTGTGGAATAGCTATGTCTCTTCTATGCAGTCTTAAGAAGCCATGTAAATAAGAGGTGAAACATAAGAAACAAACAAGATTTACTTTTCTGCAAATAAAAACAAGCAGATAAGTGCATTTTTCAAAATAAAGACATAAAGAACTGTGATCGTATCTTTCTGTATGTAAGAGATTCCCATTACCCTTAAATTTACTTTATTTATTATGTTGTGTTTCTCTTTGGAGAAACAGTACTAAGTAAAAACAAATGAATCTAGAGGCAAAAAGCATTGTTGACTCTGCAATAACTGGGGCTCAGGTTTGCTCTAAAAAAGAGAAAAGAAATGATAAAACCAGTCAACCAAGCACGCATTAAAAACAAAACAAAAAACACAGAATCAATTTTCAAGAGAGCACAAGCCCCAAGGAATTTAAGTTGAAAATACTACAAAACTTCTCTGAGTTATTTAGTTATATTTATTGATCACGGTTATCTTTGCAAGTGTGATTTAGAACAAATAATATTTCAATCAATTCAATTTGTTGCAGAAGCTTGCTTTTGTAGGTTCTCCTTTCACATTTCATTCATTAAATTACATCACCATTATTGGGAATTTTCTCTAAGATATCTTTTCATTGACAAGCAATATCTTTCACTATTCAGATAGAAATTTATTGAGATTATTATTTGTTTTTCATGTCAGAGCTCAGTTGTCTTGAATAATGGACATTTAAAACAACATGGAATTATGCCAATAAAACAAACCTTTCACATAGTTTTACTAACAGATATATCCAGAGTCAAAGAGTATATTTCTAATATATTTACATTTTGAAAATGTGTATATGTGATATATGTATATAAAAATATTCTTTCTGAACAAATACTCTATCTTTGGGAAAAAAGAAAAAAGGATATTATTGAATAATTCTAAAAATTACATTTCTAATTTAAAGAGAGGATCATCTCAGTAAGTCCACAATCAGTTAGGCAAAGTGGTCATTGCTTACATTTTTCACTGCATACATGCTGTTATGATAACTCTGTATTATGTGTTTTCTTTTCTAATAAACATCAGTACAATGAAGAGAGAGATTATGTTCTATTTAATACTTTGTGCCTGGTAAGCATAGCTGAGAGCTTTGTGCAAAAGTGATGTGCCTGTTTATTTTCACTTATATTTCACACTAAAAATCAATTAAGGAAGTTTAAAAATAGAGCCATAAAAACAGATTTAGCACAGAGAGTTTTTAAAAAGGAAGGGGGGGAATTATACCAGAAAATATGAACTAAAAAGAAGTCACAACAGTACTCTTATAATTCAGAAAATTATTGAATGAATTAAAAAATATATATTTTCTAGAGTTAGGGGATGCATTTGCTATGTTGATTATTATATAATAATTAGAAGAATATATTCGTAAATGTTCTTCACTTAGACTTCAGAAAAAAATAAAATATATTCTACCTATAGTTGTTTATTTTCTTTTAATAAGCACAAATTAATAAATCATAATAATCATTAATTATCATATAATTATTATCATTCTTAATAATTAATAATTATTATTAATAATAATTATTATCAATAATACATAATCAATAAATTATTTTCTGACAATAAATAGAGAACATGGGTAGAAGGCAATTAATATTATCCAGCTTCCTGCTGAACAGATTTGATATGGAGCAAATGTTGGACAAAGCACCAGTCAATGTATTACTTTAGAATTAGACTCTTCACAGTCTTCAGTTTTTTCAAGCTCACCTTATGGCGTGGTTATTTTCAGCACAGCAGCAATCATTCGGAAAAAGAGACATATCAAGTCCACAGTTCACTCAGGCCCTTATCCTGGTGTGCAAGGGCCTGCCTGACTGTGCTTAGGGCTACCTCCTTGACCACCCCTCCTCTCTTCATGAACTGGGTCTCAGTCACCTGACCCTTTTCACACCCTTGAGTTTGCCAACCATGCTTCCAACTCACTGCGCTGACATGTATGTTTCCTGTGGTTTGAATTTTTTCCCCTTAATATATTTGAATCTTTCATGACTTCATATAGATCTCTGCTCAAATGCTTCCTTATCTAAAATAGCACCCTGATCCACTCTCACGATATCCCATGCGATTAAGCCACTTCATCTTCTTCGTAGCTCTTATTACCATTAACATATTATGTAATAACCGTTTTATGTTCTGTTTGCTCCCAGTTGAATGTTAACTGCACGACAGCATGGATTTATTTCCCAACTCTATTTGCAGCACCTAGAAAAGTTCCTGGCACATAGAGGCCAAATAAATATTTGTTGAGTGAACTGAATTGATGAATAAATGACAAGATCATCATTAAGAACTTTCCAAAGTGTAAGTATTCAACGTTAACACTTGAAAGGAACACAAATCTCTAGATAACAGGCAGATAGAAGATGAAGATACTGATGTTTTACCTATTAATATTGTCATAAAGATAGATAAGAAAAAAATTATACTGAGTGGCGAATACTTGAAAAATAAAATTTAGTTAAACAATAAAAATTAAGTTAAATCTATCTGTAGGTAATTAATTAAAATACTTCTGGGAATCTGCTAGTAGAGGCTGAAGTTATTTCACCGTGAAAATGATAATTATGCAAAAATTCTTTATCAACTGCTACATTAAATTATTTATATATACTGTATAATTTCATAGTCTTGAGTCACTTCCTTGTCAAATTAAAATAAACCCAAGAAACTAGATTATATTATTTATATTATGTGGATGTCATTCTAATTTTGTTTAACTTCTTTTCCTTCCTACAGAGTGAGTTGCTTAGTGTAAAGAGGAATTTTCCAATCATCAAACCATCACTGAAGACCAGGGAAGTGATTCCCTGCCAAATATGTGAAAAGTGTAGCAGTCTGGTTATAAAATATTATGGTTGAAAGCACCGAAGTGATGGCATTGACCAGCAGCCATTAAGTCCCATAACTGAAAACCAAAAAAGGAAAAGGAAAAGAGATTATTTTGATAACTTCCTTTCTCTCTCTCTTTCCCCATTTCTGTCTTTGTCTCTCTCCCTCTGTCTTTCTCTTTCATCCGCGTGCACGCGTGGACACACACACACACACACACACACACACACCACACACACAGACTCATGAATACATCCTGTACTTGGGTGATGCCTCCTGAAAATCAATAGCCAGACTATGCTGGAACCTGCATGGAGCATGAAACCTGAAACACTATCGAGTAAGTGGTCAAGGCTGCAGGAATAAAGGATGCCCTGGGGAGAAAAGGCTAACAGTAATAGGCCAGTTGCACTGTCCCCTAAGGCTGGTTTGAAAGAAGGTCCCTTGGCTTCCTGGATTCAGCCTGTTAAGACAGCCCAAATTAGGTTGAGCCTGAATAAAAGTGAAATCCTTAGCCCTATCATCTACTTATAACTTTATTTCTTCTTTACATAAACGATGGAGTCTCTGGGATGTTGCAAATCACAATGCATGTAATCTCTTTCCTACTGCTTTTTCTCTGCTACTGAATACAATGTAGAAGATTTACACAATCATTGAAGGAGCCTTCCTTGGCTCCCATTACCAAACAAAAAATACCTTCTATAAATTTGAGCCCACAGAGAAAACACAAATAGAGCCATATGAAAAAACTTTGCAAGTTTAAATATTATAATTAAGAATAATTTGCTCCACAGTTCATATGAACCAGGTATTGCTTTAATACTTTATAGCTATTAAATAATTTGTTCATTTTCAAAAAATATTGATTCATTAAATTAATCAATTTAATTTAAAAGCCAAACTTAATTCAAATCTATCTATTTTTTTAGTCACACATATATATGGATATATATGAACAGATATAGACAGAGTTACACATATATAGGTAGATAGTTATTTTATAGGCATGCGATATTTTAAAAGAAAATAATGTTAAACATGATAAACTATGCCTAAGCTGTATTTAAAATGCTAATTTAAAAAGAAAGGCATAGGGACACCTGGTGGCTCAGTCAGTTAAGCCTCCGCCTTTGGCTCAGGTCATGATCACAGGGGTCTTGAGATGGAGCCCCACATCAGGCTTCCTGCTCATCAGGGAGCCTGCTCATCCCTCCCACTTGGGGTCACTTTCACTCTCCCTCACTATCTCTCTCTCTCTCAAATAAATAAATAAAATCTTAAATGAAATAAATAAAAAATAAAAAGAAAGGCATATAATTAAAGCAAATGTAGGTAAGTCTTCCCAAGAAAATTAATCCAGGTTAGAGAAAAAGACAAATAATATACGAGACGGATTTTTCCAATTTACACTAAGAAAGTCAATGCAAAGGAAGCGATGTAAATTGCTCATGGTCAAAGGACAGAAACAGAATTGATACCCAACCAGTTTCCTTCCATATAAAAAGACTCAGGAAAAGAAGCAAAGAACTATAGATTCGAGATAAATGTTCCCAAGATCTCAAAACAACAAAATAGTTGCTACAGAAAACTACAAAGTAATATAAAGAATAGTAAAAAATTTATTTGCATGATAGAGAAATTTGCTGCTTTTTGGAAAAGCAGCAATCTAGGCACGAAAAGAGTACTTAATGATTTTTTAAAACGTAATTTTGAAGTATATTATCAACAATATATTAAGAGCAAAATGAGAGCCAGACTATAAAAATAACACGTTAAAAAAAAAAAACCTGTGAAAAAATGAGAAACTAGGAAAATGGAGGTAACATATCAGTAATGAGATAAATAAAATAGCAGGCAGAGGAGTTGGCAGGCACATGAATGTGGCTACAGATACAGATACAGGTATATTTAGGCACATATGTACAGATGTTTAGTTTAAGGTAACTGAAAAAAATAGAAAAATGTGCCTTTATTCCAAACCATGAGATAAAATTTAAAACAGAGAAACGTTAACAGCAAAGGAAAATATACGATTGTGACAAACATAGGAAAATTCCAAATAACACTACTCCAGGTTACAGGAAAAGGTGATACTTTAAATTCATGTTTGAGATTATTACTTTGCTAGAAAACATCAACAAAAGGTATTCCAAAGAATATCAATGACCAATTTCACTTATGGATATAAATGAAAGTAATGAAAAATATTTTCAAAAATATCCAAGATTATAAGAAAATAAAGTATATGAAGTCCAAATAATGTTTAATTCTATGATTATATGTTATGATGCATAATTAAATGACTTTCTGGAGGAAGAGTTGAAGAGAAGAAAATGAATATAGATCAAGCAACAGATGCTGAAATATCATTTGATATAATTAAACATGTTACAGAGGAGGGAAAAAGTAAATTGGTGAGTTAAAGGGTCTAAATAATTGCATTGAATCTATCTGAAATCATCAGCATAGGTGAACTATTACAGCTGAATTTTTAAATTCAAATATATATAAGTCAGGCAGAAGATAAACTATAAGATAAAATGTCAAGAGAAAGAGTCTACATTATACCTAAAGGATTTTTTTTTTCATTTTCATAATCTGCTGGTCAAAAGATGCCTGTGTAGGAGAGGAATTCCACTTATTTATTTCCACCATCCATTCCTGTACTCTCTAGAATGTTTATTATTGGTTTTCCTGGATGAATCTCTCAAAATTTCGGGGTTTTATTTCAAAGCATGTGTTTTCCTTTATATTCTGGGAGATGCCCTCAATTTTGTCTTCCAGCTTCTCTCCTGATTTTATTTTACTTCTAAGAGGCAAAATTTTAAATTTCCAGTATCCACTTCTTAGGCATGAATTTTGTTCTCTTTTCTCAGTAGCAGTCTGCCATTGCTGAATGTATATTTGATCCACACGTTGTAAACCCTCACCTCTAACCTCAAATTCATCGATGTGAAAACCCCTAATCAAATGTAATCTAAGAAATTTCTTTCTAACTGCTCCATCCATACACTGCTAGTCATCTTCCCACACTGATTCCTAGACATCATGAAAGGAACTGATTCTCCTTCATTCCCACTCGACATTCTGGGCATCTCATGGGACTCAAAACTCTTCAGTGATCTTTCCTTCCAGCTGTATCCTCTCAACTCTTCTTTACCATTCCATCCTGACCCAGATGCTTTGAACATGTGAGGTATCATGACTCTGACATTTCATCAGTAAGGTAAATAAATATTGGCATTTCATTCCAGGAGACTGAGTGAAAGACTGTACAGCTAGTTTATTTTGTTGTTGTTGTTGTTGTTTTGGGGTATGATGACATATTATTGACTACTCCTACTTATCAAACCAGATTCTTGTCACAGATTTGAGTGTCCTTTAAACGAGAGAAATTTCTGGAAGATGGATCTCATTTTTCTTTTCCAAAGTAGAGATTGAAACAAAAATAAAAGAGGTGGGGTGTGGGGTTGGGGGGAAGGATGCAAAGAAAAAGGAAAGAATCTTGAACAACATAGGTGGATATTTGGGAGGTTGAGGGGGATTAGAGCTATGTCTAGTGGAGGAAGCAGACACTCAGAGCTAGAGGTCCAGGACAAATACAATCTTCTCTTATCCCATCAAGATTCCCAAGACAAAGGAGAACAGGTTTCCTATAGTAAGTCAAGTGGAGTTATTGTCAATTTCATGTGACTCTTGACAGGGTTAGTCAAGGTGATTATTATGCTAATAAACATAACCTCTGTTCTCTCAAGACTCAAGCCTAATCATAAATCTAACCTTCTTATATCTGCAATTCTATGCTCCTTCCCTAAAGGTATGATGTTTTCTCCACAATACCAAATCTCACTAAAAAACAACAAACAAACTCAAAAGGAAGAAAAAATAAAACCCTCCGGTTAATTTAAACAGTACAGCTGCACAACACTCAGAGCAAAGGTATGAAACATTGGGTCAAATGGCCTTTTTCTTTACATCTCACACTGGTGTTAATGTTGAGCCCTTGAAAAGACGGGTCTTATTGGCCAGCTGGATGTACCTCATTGATAATTAAATTACATCTCAATGTCTATAATATTTCAGATGACTCATCTGAATGGAAAAGGAAATACTCCATCCACAAGGCCCACACAGTTCAGTGGTCACCCTGGGCCCCCAGTCTCTACATTCAGTGACACTAACCACACCCATGACCTCCAACTATTTTGCCTCTAATATCTGGTGTTCAGTTACTTATATGGATATTGTGAAGCTTGTAATACATAATTCCAGAATGCTCTTTAAAATGTAAATCCTGGTACTACTGCACCAGTGATAAGAGAATACCTACACTTCCTCCTATCAATAAATTATTACCATCATAATAATATACATTTATTAAGTGTGTTACTATGGTATAGCATTTCTTAAGTACTTTATGTAAATTATTACCTTCTTCCTACTTCTTGCTACTACATGTGGTTCGTATCATTTTACAAATTAAGAATTTGAAGTTCAGAAAGTTTAGTTTTCTGAAACTCTTAAACTAGAAAGTCCTTAAGATTTCCTCTGTTTGTTTCTAGCAAACTGCCTATTAATCATTAAGCAAAACTACCAGCTAGTCTCTACTCAATAGGGTGTGTGCAGTATTTTTTCCAATAGGAAAGTAAGAATACTGTATCACTTACTTCTTGGAGTATCCTTCTCTCTGGCACCATACAAATCCTCTTTTCAGTAGGATCTAGTTAAAATATTAAATGGCTGTATATTGCTTACAGGATAAGGAAAAATTTATTTCTTAGCAGTGCTCTCAGAATTCAAGAAAATCTTGCTCTGGGTATCACTCTAGTTCTTCGTGAACAGTTTCCTACTTCTCCCTTTTCCTTCAAGATGTTGCATTTCTTTCATGTCTTAAACATGGTAGTGATAGATACCTTTATTTTAATGTATTGTATCTTTTTCCTGCAGTGAACTATAGCTTTGTCAGCATTGACATCTGGAGTCCTGAGATTCTTTAGAGTTAAACCATGTGTAAGTCTCACTATCAATACAAAATATTTCCCCAATTATATAGAAGGCAAACTGCTACATCACAGGATGTGGAGTTCTTATCTTTGGTAAACATCTCTTGACTGATCTTCCTTTTATGCTGACTTCATCAAGCAGTGTATGAGAGCTTCCATTTCTCTAGGCATTGTCAGACTTCAGAGTGTTTGCTAACCTAATGGATAAAATCATACCTAATTATTGCTTAATGCACACTTCCTGATTGCTATTGTGTTGGACATTGTTTCATATATTTATTTTATTTTTTAAGATTTTGTTTGTTTATTTATTAGAGAGAGAGAGACAGAGAGACAGAGAGCCATCACAGGCAGACAGAGTGGTAGGCAGAGGCAGAGGGAGAAACAGGCTCCCTGCTGAGCAAGGAGCCCGATGTGGGACTTAATCCCAGGAAGCTGGGATCATGACCTGAGCCGAAGGCAGCTGCTTAACCAACTGAGCCACCCAGGCGTCCCTGTTTCATGTATTTATAGTCCATTTGTTTTTTATGCTCTGAATTTGCTGGAATGTTCTTCCAAGTTTCTGCAGGTCTTGCTCATTTTCATGTATTAGTTCTTAGCGCAAATGGCATCATTTTTAGAAAGACTATCAGAGATCATCCTATATGTGATTTCTCCTAATTACTTTCTCAACTCCCTGAAAACAAGGTAACACTGATCGCAATCCATAACAATGCCTTTTGTGATTGTTATTTGTTTACTGTTACTATTTTTCAAAACTCAAATCAATGTGCTCCAAGCAGACATGTGTTTTGTCCATTCATGCTGTACCCCAGTGACAAAAAGGACCTCACACTGAATATGTGTTAAATAAGTCCTTGATGAATGAACGAGTTAATTACAGAACAATTACATGGTAAGTATAAAAAATTTCCACCAGAATGTAATTTTCAGGAAAAGAGAGGCTTTGTTCTGTTCACTGCTGGCCTGAAACTGATAGTAGGTATTCAGTATGTATTTGTGGAATTGAGTTGTCTTTTGGTTGCTCAGAATTTGCTTTTCGTTAGCTGCTGTTTTTTTATCCATATCATAGTCAAAATTGCTAAAGAAAATATGAATAGAAACAGTATTATGGTTTCTGATTAACATAAGCATCTGGTGTTAGTTACATCACACACACAGAGAAACACGTTTTATCTCAGCAAAATAGAATTTGAAGTCTAATCTAAATCTCAGTAAAAATTTTCCTTTAAATACAAAAATTAGAAAAAAGGAAAAGTCAATACTAATATATTAAGTATGCTTTAGTGGACAATTGAGCAGGATTATGAAGAATCATCTCTGGAGCCTCAGTATTATAAATAACTCAATAATTTTGGCAAGTGCATAAAAAAGCTCACAAATGAGTTGACACTTTGCAGGTAGCAATTATGGCCTTAGGTAGGAAGTTTAAATGTTTGCTTTCCTTTTTATTCATCATGAAGGGGAAAAGGTCTTCCCATAAGTAAAAAAGATAATGATGTTTACACAAAGATTATAAAGAGCCATATTTCTTTGAAAGACTGCCTGAAATCCTCTCTAAAGATCAAAACACTTCTACAAAGCACATCTGAATAACCTGTGATCTGAAGATGGAGAGAGTCCTACTATCTAATCTCCACTGGTAATAACAGAGCTTTGCCAAATATTGCTCATTCTTCTTTTTATTTATTTTTTTAAGCAGTTGCTGTAGAGCATGGAACCTTGATGATATCCCTTCCTGTAGGCAAAGAAGAGGAGCAGATCAAACGTGCATCGTTATTTATGTTGGCTTGCATGTATAAATACGTTTCTTATTGTTTAGCTAAGTCCATATGTGTCACAGTTGTACACTTTTGAATAAACCCATGAGTTGGCTACAGCTGCCACAGGCACAAACATTATTACAGAGGACCTTTTTGTGAATTGGAAAATAAACTACATGGAAAAAAATTTAACTTATTCTGCTCAGCTGACCTAGAGTAGGAAACCAGCAACACTCAGTTCTTGTTGAGGCATCTCACATTCTTCTCCCAGGATAGCAGAATAGCTTAGGCATCCCCACAAAGCGATGCCAGGAGTACAAAATTGCAAATGGAACTGCCCCCCACACACACACACAAAATTCTCCTGAAGCTTTGGTTTACAATTTGTACTTCTGCTTCCATCTCTTGAACACATGTGTGTTGAGACACACATATGTCCAAACCCAGAGCCAAGAGGTAAAGAAAGTCACTCTGCTCATGAAGGAAGGATACTGCCATGCACAAGGTAAAAAGTATGGATACAGACCTGGAAGATGAAAGAAATTGGGTCTTCTGGTGCTTTGACCATTTCTTCCTATAACTTTCTCCAGAGTTACCTTATTTTTCACAATGTAAACATGAGTTAGGTCAGAAAGCATATTCAGAGAGTTTAGGTCTCTCGTTGTCAGAGGCATGGGTCTTAATACCTACATTAGAATTATACTTACTACTATAGCCTGGGTGTTTGTGCCCAACCTCCAAATTACTATGTTGAAATCCTAATGATCAATATGATGGGATGATGAGGTATAGCCTTTGGGAGGTGCTTAGAGCATGAGGGTGCAGCCCTCATGAATAAAACTTGTGCCCTTATAAGAGAAGCTCCAGGAACCTCCAGCCCCTTCCACCATCTGAAGACACTACGAAATGTCTCCCTTACGGAAGAGTGCCCTCACCCAGCCACAGACACCCTGATCTTGGATTTCCAGCCTTCAGAATTTAGGAATAAATTTCTGTTGTTTATAAGCCATCAGTCTGTAGTATTCTATTGGAACAGCCCAGACAGACTAAGACATCTACCTTAAGAATATAATTGATTATATAGAAAAAACTTTTCAATTTTAATTGCTCTAAGCTTTACTGGTTATGAATCCTTTTTCCAGTCACAATGAATAAGCTATTATAGGCTAGTAAGTGCTTGAGAAATGTGTTAATATAAACATTACCATTAGAGCAAAGGGGATTCAGATTAAAGATTGAATCATTATGCAATTGATTTAATAAGCTGCTTTGTAGAAAAATGTGATGACAATTTTCACTTTACCGGAGTTTAATGATTGTATCTAATATTGTAATCTTACTTACTTATAGGAAAATGTGTGGCAGGAGGCTTTAAGACATGCACCATTTTCTGTATTTCTACATGTAGATAGTAATCTCTAAATGGTTACATATCTATTAAGCTGAAATCCTCTTTGATACGTACTCCAGAACTAAGATTCCTAATTCAAAGACTATGACATCACTAACTCTTATGTGATGTAGTCATCAATATTAACATCAGCCTAGAACCTGAAAAAAAGTTAAACTTCTGATTTTAACTAATATATTATTTAATGTGTTTGTAGAAAAGAAAACCTTTTTCCCAAAGTAAGTGTCCTTGAATTGAAATTCCAAATAATGTTGTCAGGTGAAGCTTACTCATAGTGCTTGCATTCATTGTCTCTGCAATTATATGGGGGAAGAGAATCAACAAACATTCACACAAAAATGTATAAAGTGCATTACTCCAAAATGTGTATATTATAATACGTTTAGTAGAAAAACTCTGAATTCTAACATTGCTTTATACATTTTCATCAAATTTTTTGAACATACAAATGACCAGTTATTCTTTCTTTTGGTTCAGAAATTGAGATAGGGAATTAAAGTAATTAGAGATTAAGTGTCAGTGTAATACATATTATAATCCATGTGTTAGTGGAGTCCTCATTTAACTTACATAAAAAGCATATCACATATGGAATAATCTTTGAGTTAGTCAATGTATGATTGGAGCAAAATATTATGTATTCTTCCTTTGAAACTACATATGGGATACTGAAGAGAGGGAGAGTGAGAAAACCAATTTCCTGGTAAAATATTAGTAATTGTGTTAAGAAATTTAAATCAATTTAAATGAGGTGAGTAAATAATCAGACCTACCTCATCGTACCTGTGATGATGAGGTGGGTATGATTACTCAGGAAAAGACACTTAGTAACATAAAAAGATCACTGTAACATTTTGTGAAAAAGTAGTACACAATCTCTAACAAATAAAATACACAATACAAAGAAGAAAACCCTTTTGTATTATATAAAAGCAATCACATTTATTATAAAATTCAAAAACCTAAACATCATGAAACCTGCCCAATATTCTAGACTCATTACTTACACTTTCCTTGCTACCCTAGTCTCCAAAACATGCACTGCATGTGTGCACACACACATACTATAATGAGGTTGCAGTAAATAAATTCATTTGCTTTGCTGTTTCTCAACTCTGCAGTTTTCCCATGCCAACCACACTGCCAAGTACACTTTTTCTCCTTGACCACATCTCTTCCATTCCTTTTGACTTCTAATCACTTTTGAGGACTTTATTTCTTTAAATGGATAATATTTTCCTCCTTCTTTCCTTCCTTTCTTCCTACTCTCTCTTCTTTCCTTCTCTCTTTCTTTCTTTTTTGTGATGATTAAATGAGTTAACACGTGTAAAACAGAATGATGATTAGGACATGTAAATGGCAATACATAGTATTTTACTATGTATTTACTATGTATTTAAAATACATAGTATTTTACTAATTTTACTACACACCCTCCAGCTATCTTTCCAAATATCACTTCCATCTCCCAAACTCTTCTGGCTCTTCTAGCCATGAGTTTTATGCTTCAAATATGCATCTATGTACCTGTCATACGTGTCCTACCATGTTACAGTTGTAGATCTATTATCTGTAAACTCTCCCTACTGGTCTGTAACCTCATGAAGAAATACTCCTATATATTCTTATCTTATCTAACAACTGTCAAAAAAGAGAAAAATAACAGGAGAGAAATAAAAACACAAGCAAAAAATTACACGAATAGGTGCATGCCAAAGATTATATGGACTGTAGTATACCAAATTCTTCCTAAAATGCTTGAAAACTGCCCACTATTTTTCTAAAAGTGAGATAAAATACATTTTAACTCCATTAAAAAAAGAGACCTAAATTTTATCAAGCAAATGGAGAAAAGGTAACCAAATTAAGGATGAGTATATGGATACACATTTGGAAAAAATAATAAAAAGGCTTTCAGTTTCAATAGCATATTTACCAACTGTATTAGTCAGGGTTCTCCAAACAAATAGAACCGATAGTGTGTGCATTTGTATGTAAGTATGTGTGTGTGCATGTGTGTGTGTGTCCCCGCGTGTGTGTATACCAGAGAAGGAGAAAGAGAGGGAAAGAGAACTAGCTCACGTAATTATGGAGGCTGAACTATCCCAATACTGGCAGTTGCCAAGTGGAGATCCAAGAGAGTGGATGGTTTAGTTCCAGTCTGAAAGCCAGAGGCTTAAAACACACAAAAAACTGATCAGTTTGAGTACAAAAGCAGAACAGGACCAGTGATTTTCCTCCCAGCTCAAGGAAGTCAGGCAGGAGAAGTTTCCTATACTTGGGGGAGGGTTGGCATTTTTTTCTCTTCAGCCCTTCAGCTGATTGGATGAAGCTCACCCACATTAGGGAGAGCAATCTGCTCTACAGTCATCTATTGATTTAAATGTTCAGCTCAATCAGTAATACCTTCACAGAAACACCCATAATAATGTTTAACCAAATATCTGGGAACCTATGGCCCAGTCAATTTGACACATAAAACTAATCATCCTGTCAACTATGTAAATTTTGTCATACCAATATCATTTGGAATTTGCTTTCTAGCTGTGCTTCCCATGACAACTACTTTAAATCTTAATTTTTTGGGGTTTCAATGCATATTTCTTTTAGGCCTTTAGAATATACTTCTTCAGAATTTTTGTATCTCTAACATTTATGGTAAGATTTAACAATATTTATTTTACTCCTACTATTTGCTAACACTACATTAAGTACATTTTCATTTTAAAGATTTTTATTTATTTATTTGACAGAGATCACAAGTAGGCAGAGAGAGAGGGAGGACACAGGCTCCCTACTGAGCAGAGAGCTCAATGCGGGGCTCGATCCCAGGACCCTGAGATCATGACCTGAGCCGAAGGCAGAGGCTTAATCCACTGAGCCACCAGGCACCCCACATTTTCATTTTATAATCTGATGTGACCCAAGTAACACTGCAAGGTCAATTTCTATCCTTCTAAAACAGGAACAACCCGTAGACTTAATGACTCTTCCATACACAGTATTTAGCATATAATGGAGCATTACTAAATATGAAAAGAAGCAACTCTATGATAACCAAGAGGGACAATAAAACAACGAAAAAAAAAAAAAAAAGAAAAAGCCTTCTGTTGCATTGTTGGACACTATCCAGGAATCTTAATTTCCTGGCTGTTAAGTCTGTGAGAACTTAATCCTTGAACTGAATGCTTTCCAACTAGTTTGTCCTAAGGCACAGGAAGTGGATTCTTGTCATCACCCAAGACATTGTCACTCAGGGCAGCAGTTCTCAATCTTGACTGCAGTCAGAATCACATGAAGGATTGCCTTTTTTTTTTTTAATGGTGATATTGGGTAACATCCCCAGATATTCTACTTTCACTGCTTTTGTTTGAAGTACGGGCAAAGAAAATTTTAAAAGCTCTCCAGGAATTTCCGGTGCACAGCCAAGATTAAGAAACACTGAACAGGACTGATCAAACTGCTCAACATACTAAATGAGAGAAGAGAAGCTCCAGTTTTCAAATTCTTGTAGTATGAACTTTTCTAAGCCTTGATCATCAGATATTTAGATTAATTCAGAATCATGACAAAACATTTTACCCTTTTTTGAACTACAGGTACATGCTTTTGTTTCTATGTTTGAAGCAGTGGAAAGAATAGATCAAAATTAACAGCATGTTTTCGGATTATGTTGACCTTGTTTTAGTCAAAACTTTTACTAAGAAACACGGACTAAACTTTTTGTAAAAGAATATCGGAAACTGATAAACTAAATATCTATTCTTTCATTATTCAAGACTTTCCAAATACATATGATTCCAAGCTTGTTAAGACATATTTAATGGTTAAAATTAGACAAATTTTCAGTTAAAATTCACACTAAATCAGGCAAGTCATGTACATATGGTCATCAAAATAGCTACGTATTATGAAAGACATTTGCTTGAGACTTTTACAAGTATCCTCTTTTTAAAATCCATATAAATTCTAGGGCACCTGGGTGGCTCAGTGGGTTAATTAAGCCTCTGCCTTCGGCTCAGGTCATGGTCTCAGGGTCCTGGGACCAAACCCCACATCGGGCTCTCTGCTCAGCAGGGAGCCTGCTTCCCCCTCTCTCTGCCTGCTGCTCTGCCTACTTGTGATCTCATTCTCTCTGTGTCAAATAAATAAATAAAATATTTTAAAAAATAAATAATAAAATCCATATAAATTCAAAAGTGATTGTCCCTAAAGCATAAGAATATGATGATGTTATGTCCGTGTCAAAAGAGGATTCTTTTTTTCGTTAATACTCTTTACTTGTTACGGATTTGTGTTACATATTTATATTAGTCAAGATTCTCTAGAGAAAAATAATCAGTAGGGTGAGCTTGTCTGTATATAAAGGGGGAGGAGGGTACAGAAAGAGATTTTAAGGAATTGGTTCAAATGACTGTGGAGGCTGATAAGTCCACAGTTTTTAGAATTAGCCAGCAGACTGAAGAACCAGAGAAGATTTAATGTTGTAGCTCAAGAGTGAAGGCAGCTTGCCAGCAGAATTCCCTCTTCCTTGAGAGACATCAGTCTTTTCCTTCTAAGCCCTTCAACTGATTAGATGAGGCCCACCCACATTAAGGAGGCTAATCTGGTTTATTCAAAATATACTGAATTGCATATAATTTTATCTAAAATGGTATTTCAGAGCTATATTTAGACTAGTGTTATACAAGTATCTGAGTACTGTGGCTTACCCAAATTTATACATAAAAGTAACCATCACAATTCTAGAAAAGCAAAGATTAAAGTGAGGCTTGAATTAATTTTGCTGTCTCCATTAGCCGCTTGACCGATTCTTTAGGTTCATTCATTTCAAAACATAGGCAATAGAGAAATCCAGTTGGAAAAGAGATGTGATGCCCAGAATAAATCCTTTACCCTCAGCCCCTAACCCTGGAGAATCAGTGGTTAATTTTATTTTTATTTTTATTTTTATTTTATTGTTATATTTTTGTGCTATTATTAATTAGAGTAATCCTTTGTTATATTTTGCTGATATAAGCAAAAACTTCAAGCGATATAATCAATAGTTTCCCTTGCCTTATATTCTAAATGTTTGAGCCCAATAAATATCACTAGTAAAGCAGTTCTAACCAAATACTTGGTGACCTCTTATGAGTTATAAGACAGTTTTCAAAAATCTGCAAAAAAGCAGACAAAAGTGAATCATTGTAATAATTAAAATCATAATTTTGATTACTACTTGATCTTTCTGTTTGTAAAGCAAGCAGGTAATAGAATAAGGATGAGAATCAGCTGTCTATACGAATGCCTACCTTTATCTAAACCCATGCCCTTCTACCTTTCAAGGTCTTGAAATGGAGAACCCACTTAAATATAAAACCAAAATGTTCAAAACAAATGAACAACAGCAAGTCACCAAAATAAGCCTAATATCCCTTTAAGAAAAAGGAATTAACTTCTGAATAATGTGTACCCAACTTCAATCTGTATCTTGCAATTATATATTTCTTGTCGTAGGAGAGACCAATTCACAATAATGTAGTCACATGACTCTAACTTGTCAGTGCAATATGCCATCAAAAGCGAAACAAAAGTCTATTTCGGGAGAAGTTGGGTAAAGAGCTCTTTAGGCTGACCTTTTGTTGATAAGTTGATGATGTCCTCATTAGTAGCAACCCTGCTGTTTGCCCTCAATAAAAGATAGCACCCTGCTGTCAGCTCAATTTCCATTTTTGTGATTTAATGACACAATTATATTAAAGATATTTTTTCAAATGGATTAAGGTTTAAGCAAAGATAAAAATGTTTTATAAATTTTCATTTTGTGTTCCCCCAAACCAAACAATATTTTTCACAATGTGTGATGATATAGAATAAAGCTGACAAAGAGGTTGCCAATATCCAAGTGACATTTTTTTCCAAGTGACATTTTTAATATGTTTGTTGCTAAAGAGAACAATGTGTTGCTAAACTCTCCATTATACACATTTTAATAATTTTTCTATGTAGTGTAGCTAACATTATTTCCCATAGAAGTATCACTTCAGTTTCTTTCTACTGTGAAAAATATTACATCTCTGTTTTTGAAACATGAGTAATTCTTTTTATAATTAAATTAAATGTGGATGTTGCAGGAGTTTGGTCATGAGATTTATTTTCTGAAAGGAAGTCTATCATTGTGGCAAGAAGAAAGATTAAAATCTGGCAGAACTTTGTTTAAATTTTGGGTTCACAACTTATAAGATATGTGACCTTGAAGAAGTTATAATGTTACTTGGAACAATATTAGTTGTTTCATTCAATTAAGTAGTGAATGGAAAATTAGATAATAAATATAAAGCACATGGGCTCATGATAACTGTTGCCAAAGCATAGGCTATTTAACTTGGGACTTCTAAAGCTTTAACGAAAGAGTACACTAAGGAAGGTGTTTCTTTTATTGTCGAATCTGTGATCTTGATGTGAAATACTTAAATAATCTATAAATTATGTTACACAATTTTTTCTGTGGCAAATATTTAAATTTGTTTATCTTCATTATGATTCAAATTTATATCAATAAAATACTATTGGGATATTTCTTAATTGCATTGGCCTATTTGTTTGTGAGAAGAAAGACATTAAGAAAAACCAGAAAGAAAAATAAGTAAATATCAAACACATATGGAAGAACCTTGCAGTCCCTCTGGTTTTAAAATAAAAAGGAAGCCATTATTTGCCTGTCCTCCCACCACACACACACACACCTTCACAGAAACATGAGAACTTAGAGAAGAAACAGCAGACCTGTGCGGGTTCAGGGGGCAACAGCAGACTCATAGGACAGAACAAATCTTCACTGTACCAGACAATCCACAACAGGGAGTTGTGTACCCTGGTGTGAACAGAAGAGCCATTTTTGATTGCTGAAGTATTGGGAATTTGGGTAGAAACAAACACTGTTATGACCCAATGTGAGATACCTCAGATTTTCCCAGAAATAGTGATGGCCAGAGTTTGCAGAGATTCAGAAGTCCTTCCTAACCAGTTAGAAACAGAGAGCAGGGTAAACCTTGAAACATCTATTTTTATGTTGCATAACCATCTGGTTTTGTGTAACTATTATATGATGTATTACCATTTACTGTGTTAAAAGCAGTGAAGATTTGTTCTTTACAAAATAGCATGTAAATATATACATATTTAATACACATAAAATTGATAATGAAGCATGTGAATCTAGAGGAAAAAAGCTCAGGAGTTATACAAATATTTCCAAACTATTTCTAAAAGACTTAATATTATACTTCATTTGGCTAAATACCAAATATATATTTTAAAAAACCCTTTCAACATCCTAAGTATTAGTATTCTAATATGCTTACATTGACAAATTTAAAATCCCAAACTAATTTATTGCAAGCATACTGCCAATATTTCAACTAAAAACAAACATTTTAAATCATTTTTGTTTTTATGTGAAATTTATTTGCACTTATTATTGATATATTGTATTTATTATATAAAGGTAGACATTTTAATTATCTAAGTTGAAAATTTAATCTTTAATTTTTCTGAACTTGCATAAAAAGTAATGGTGGGTTATTTGTTTGCATTTCTCATTCTGCTAGTTCAACATTACCAAGCAATTTTGAACATAACTAAAAATCTTCATAGAATTCATCATAAACATTTATTTACTTATTTATTTATGTATTTATTTACTTTCATATTTATTTTATTTTATGTTTATTTTCATAAACATTTATCTACTATTTTATTTTATTTATTTTTTATTTATTTGAAAGAGAGAGCATGAGTGGGGGCAGAGGCAGAAGGAGAGGAGCCCGGAATCATGACCCCAGCCAAAGGCAGACATTTAACCAACTGAGCCACCCAAGTGTCCCTCATCATATATATTTAAATAAGAACAATAAAGTACTGTTCTTCCTAAGCTAAGTGTTGAATTTTCCTGCATTTTTTTCTGTTATTTGTTTTTTTTTTTTAATTTTACTTCCAGTATAGTTAACATACAGTATTATATTAGTTTCAGGTGATTGAAAAGTTAAAAATAGAACTACTGTAAGTTTCAGTAATCACACTACCAGGTATTTACCCTCCAAATCCAAAAACACAAATTCAAAGGGATACATACATGCCTGTGCTCCAGTATTATTTAAATTAAGGAGAGCCGATGACCATAACTTCAATTTTAGAGTCTCTGTTTAACAATCTTTTCCAGCAAAAGTTATTAAAATGAAAGGATGTTCATATTTGTATTGTTTTATATATTGGAATTGAAAAAATTTCTTAACTTTATATTTCATTTAGCCAACTATCTCTGATGTCCTATAACAAAAAACCATAACTAAAGTGGGTCTTTTGGGGTGCCTGGGTGGCTCAGTCAGTTAAGCATCTGCCTTTCATTTAGGTCATGATCCCAGGGTACTGGGATCAAATTCTGCCATCTGGCTCCCTGCCAGATGTGGGGAGCAGTGGGGAGACTGCTTCGCTCTTTTCCTCTCTGCCTGCTGTTCCCCATGCTTGTGCACTCTCTCTGTGTCAAATAAATAAATAAAATCTTTAAAAACAAAAAAGTGGGTCTCCTGAAGATAATTTATAATAACAGTTCTTTACTGTTTATGCTGACTCATATTTTTAACATGTTTCTTCCTTTTATCTCAATGTTCTCAACCTTGCTCCTTTCTATCCTTACTTCATACATAAAACTGAGTGCTGTCTTCCCAGATTTAAGCTGGGCTCGATGTCATCTTCATTCACAACCTTTATCTCACACTCTGTTACTTTTACCCACTCTAGCTTTATTGATGTCACCGCTGGACTCCACTTCTCAGCAATTCCTGTATGAATGCCGGTCATACCTAGACATTGAAAGCAACTGATTATGTCAATGAAAACTTTGTCAAATGTATTTATAAACATAAAGACAAGAATCATGAAAAAAAAATCTTTAAATCTTCCATGATATATGTAAATAAAGAAGTGCCATTTTCACAATTTTAGATTTCCATATCTTCAAACGACTGGAATGCATAAGTGGAATAATGAGAGACCTCACAAGTTTGTATTTGGGAAACCCATATAGTATACAAAATCCACTGTACCGATTCAATAATATAGACATTCAGGTTATGGAATCCTTATAAATTATCATGCAGTCACAGAATAAAGCTGCCTTAAAGATATCCTTTTTAAAAGACCAATTAGGCCATATAAATAATGAATAAATAGGACATAAAGCTCATCTGATATACCAATTGCCCACACATACATAAGTATATATTTTCATATAAATTAATATGAATATTAATTTTGTCCATATGTCAATATGGGATGAAATACAAGGGTGTGATGAAGGCAGAAAAAAATGGCCAAGAGGGGAAGATCCAGGAGCTTAAGAATAGTAAATGTTCATTTAATATTAGGATGTTATAAATGAATGACAACTCTAAAAGTTAATAAGCTAGTTTGTTGTTATAAAATAAAAAATGAAATGTAAATGTATAATAGACATAGAAAATGCTTTTTATAAGTGATTAGTAAGTTCATGCTATAAAAAAACAATTAATACATATTATACATCATTTCAACCTATGTTATTGTCCTGACAAAAATACATGCAGACACTTGCACACACACATACACACATCAATGACATCGTCCCAAGTCTCTAAGTTTTCTTCTGTTTTTTTGGGGGGAATCTAACTTCAGCACAGTGATAGAGACATGTAAATTGTAAATGCTGAATTTACACATGACAGAATGCATAGAGAAAATAGGCAAGAACAAAAGGTAAGCAATAGCACCTGATAAGTTAATCCAATCTTTTTTTTTAAGATTTTTATTTATTTATTTGACAGACAGAGATCACTAGTAGGCAGAGAGAGAGGAAGGGAAGCAGGCTCGCTGCTGAGCAGAGAGCCCGATGCAGGGCTTGATCCCAGGACCCTGAGATCATGACCTGAACCAAAGGCAGAGGCTTAACCCACTGAACTACCCAGGCACCCCAACCCAATCTTGACATTAAGTGGAAATAAGACTTGGCTATAAGGCTTCTCTTACAAATCCAATATAAGTAAGTAATGACAGAAGTCTCAATTTAATATGTAGATTGTAATAGTATCTAACATTTAAAAAAAAAAAACTAAAACACTTGGAAGTATATTCCTATCTTAACCATGGAGAGTCAAAAAATCATACTTGTCTCTATTATATTCTTTTAACTATTATATTATTATTTTTTTTAACTATTATATTATTTAAATGGTTTTCCAATACACTAACACCCAGAAAGGAAGAGAGAAACTTATTATAATAAAAAAGAATGTACTTTTTTGAGAAATCAATAGGTAATTTTGTTCACTGATCCCTTCTCTTCTCTTTGCCCCCAGGTACATAAAGAGAAATATTTCCATATAAGGCAGTAGTCTCAGATTTTTACACATCATCACAAGTTGCTTAATTCAGGGCTACGCATAGGCATTTGTCATATTACAACTAATGAATTTAGGCATACACTTTTACAAATTCTCTAAGAAAGAGGGAGAAAATTTTAGAAATCAAATTTAGAATTTCTTTTACTTAGTCTACTGTGATTTAATAGAATCTTATTCTTTAGATTATGAAGACCAACCTTCCTGGCAAAGCTCAGTACAAATATATTTTCATTTAAAAGATATTTGGAGGATCTGACAAATTTCAAACATCCAGTCCATGAAGTAATTTTTATTCTTACAAATGAGTGCATGTAGTATGTAGAGTGTTTAAAATACTCATACAACATCTGCAGTAACACTTTTCTTAGATGGCACAATTTTATTTAAATACATATTTGATGCCTTGAAGACACAGTGATTCCATCTTAGCATAGAAACCAAAGCCACATAAAAATGAAGCAACCAAAGGACAAGGAGAGCAAGATGGTGGTTTGAGGAGAGTGTTGCTGGAACTAGCACAAGAGGACAGGGATGACACAGCAAACAATCTGGGCCCACTTCTTTTTTTTTAAAGTTTATATATTTTTTAAAGATTTTATTTATTTATTTGACAGAGAGGGACAGATCACAAGTAGGCAGAGCAGCAGGCAGAGAGAGAGGGGGAAGCAGGCTCCCTGCTGAGCAGAGAGCCCGATGCGGGGCTCGATCCCAGGACCCTGAGACCATGACCTGAGCCGAAGGCAGAGGCTTTAACCCACCGAGCCACCCAGGTGCCCCTGGGCCCACTTCTTAATCTGGCCCAAGATAGCCTGAGGAAGATAGCACAAAGTCGTTGTGCTTGTATTTGCCACAAATCATACCTCACTGGGGAGAACTCTTCAAGGCACTGTAAAAATTAATTTAAAAATAAATAATATTTTATGTAGGGTCATTATTTAATGTTGTTTGAGAATATTAAGTTCTAGCAGGAGAAGTAGAAATTCATTTGTTCTTTCTTTTTCTTTTTTTAGATTCAAAGTAAATGAAAATAGCATTCTGGCTAACAAACATAAAATTAATGCCTTTTAAAACTTTCTATTAACTCTGACTACTAGAGCCACATAATACCCCTAATGTGTGGTGAATTAATTATGTCTGAATGTGGTCCTTCTCAGAAAATAGGTTTTAATTGTTGAATGTTTTTAATCTCAATAGAATTGATTTGCATTTAAATGAGCAGTCCTTCAAGTGATGATCTGCTTAGATTTTTTATTAACATAAAATTATTGAGTATAGACTTACCTCAGAAATACTGCAGGTTCAGTTCCACAAAAATGGGAATATCCCAGTAAAGTGTGTCAAATGATTTCTTTTTGCTTTCACAATGCATATAAAAGTTATGTTTACACTATACTGCAGTATATTCACCGCCCAATAGCATTATGCCTAAAAATGCACATACCTTAATTTAAAAATACTTTTTTGTTAAAAAACGCTAACCATCATCTGAGCTTTCACGGATTTGTAATCAATAATCACAGATTACCTTAACAAATATAGTACTAATAAAAAGTTTAAAATACTGTGAGAATTTCTAAAATATGATACGAAGAAACATAAAGTGAGCAAATGTTGTTTGTTAAATGGTGCTCTAGTCAGGGCTGCCTGCCACAAGCCTTCAATTTGTGAAAAAAAAAAAAAAAAAAAAAACAACCCAAAACCCTGCAGTATCTGCAAAGTGAAATAGGGCAGAGTGCAATAAAATGAGGCATGCTTATTTCTGTTTTAGAACATACAGAAATGATGTTTCTGTATGTTATTTGTTTGTTAAACAAATTAATATATACTTTAAAACGTATTTTCTGTGTATTTAATAAATTAAATACCCTTAAAGACATAACAGAGTTTCTATTCCAATTTAATAAGCAACTATTTATTTAACTCTTTCTAGTATAATTAGAATGGGATAATTGTGTATGTACTAATAGCTAATATAAACTAAACCTCAATTATCACCAAAATTTATTGAGACTAAAATATTTTCTATGTGTATGTGTTAATCATTAAAAGCCACTCAACATCATCTTTGTAGGATTATGGGAGATACATGCACTTAATAGAAGCATTAACCTATAAATTCAGGTAAAATGCTAAAAATATATTCGAAATAACAGAAAAAGTAAAACTAGTTTTGAAAGACATGAAAGAACACTGATGATTATTTAAAATACTATAAAAGATATAGTTTGAATGAAGCTCCCAGATCATCCTGGCATTATTTTTAATTCAAAGGAATGACACCAAACGTTTAATTTGTTAAGCCACTGCTATAACCCATTACTAAATTTTGAGAATTTCTTGATCTCTCTTTCTAATCTACTTCCTTTTCTTCTACTTCAGTTAGAAAGAGTAATGCATCAATTAGGAGAAAACAAAGGAAATAAAATGAAAGATGATTATGTATATGCATGTACATTGATCCTATTCCTAATAGTACACTACCTCTAACAGCTCTCTGTATATAATAGGATGTGTAAGGTTATTGTTAACTTACAGCTGATTTCAGGTAGCTCTTTGATTAGGGTATATGGAACCCTGGTGCTGATTACTGGCCAAGATATCAATGAAATGTGTTAACGCTGATTTATAAAAGGCTGCTTAAAGCCCTGAAATCCTACAAAGTATTCCTTGTACCAGCAGCTTGTTGATATCGAAAGTGCATAAACTATATTTTCTACATCTGCATCTGTTTGGCTATGTGACCAAAGGATAGAAAACATTTCAGTGTATATGTGCCTTTGTTTACGTGAAACTGGGAAACCTTGAATATTTTGGTGGTTTGTGACCCAGAAATGAAGTGCTTCATTCGCAACTGAGCAAAGGTATGCATGGATGTCTCAGAAATTCTTTATTTTTCCAACGTAGTCTGACTCTTTCTCTAACAAAACAACCATAACTGTTGATTATATTAAAAAATTAATATATCTATAAATTGCCCTTAGGGTATATGGCAAAAACCTAAATGTTTGTTCCAGAAATCTAAATCGCAGTAAGGAGAGGGAAAGTCTCATGTATTTTCACTGTGATCTATTACTCCCCTCTCCTTCCTCTATCCCCCACTCAGGAAATTCCTGGTTTGTGTAGCCAAGAACAAAGAGTTTCTTCTCCTCTCAGGTTCCATTCTAAGGTCATGGTGTCCCTCCAGAATGGAAAGGCTACCAATATTTCTTGTCTTACTTCCACTCTCACATTCCCATATTGTAGAAGCTCCATTCCAGGCAAAAGCAGATGAAAGGTTGTGGCTCCCTTCTCAATCCAGCCCTCTGGTAGGGTGGAATATCCACCCCAGCAAGACAAAAACCCTGGGCACCAATTACCCCTGCCACAGCTTGCTCACAGGGCATAGGTTGCATAATGGTAGAAGCAAGCTGAGAAGAGTAGGGACTATTGCTCCCACTAGTGACCCACACAGAAAGAAAGACCGCCACTCTGAAGAAGTAAACTACTCTTTCTGCCTCCAATTGTGGAGCAATAGTGTAGAAGATTATACCATAATGAAAGGCACATTCACTGCTTTCTATAAAGGGAGTGAGTTTGTTTTTAAGAAAAGCTAGCTTAAGAGTACTGTCGAAAACAATGGACATTTTGTGGTAAGTAATTAAGAGAAGCCTGGTAGCTTCATGTAGCAACAAGCTAAATCATTAACCAGTTAGAAGTTAAAACAGAGAACCAGGGTAAGAAGCAGGTAAGAGCCTTGATGGAGTCAAAACAAAGACTGGACTCAAGACTACCCTTGAAAGGGGTCTCAATTTAACTGGATCATACTGCAGAGCAATTTATGTCTTGGACATTGACAAAAGCAATAGACTTTTCAATAGGAAGGTAGTGAAGCTAACAGATGGATGTGATACCAGTAGAGATGGATCAGTTAGATTTTTACAAAGTGATCAGAGAAAGCAGCAGCAGGTTTAGCAACCCACTAAACCACTATCATCCCAGAGTGACTGTATGCCCAAGTTTGTACTCTCTGAGGAAAGACATCACAGGATACACATTGTGGGGGAAATAGATTTCACTGAACTACTCCAGCCAAGTCACTGGTAAATAAAATGACAGTAACAACAAGCCCCAGAAGTGGGTTCAATTTAAAGCTGCTTTAGATTTAAATATTACAGGGGGCGGGGAGATGACAGAGAAGTAAATTGTCCATTCTTCAAGATACTATGAAACGCAGAAAAAAACAAAACAAAACACGAACGTGTATCCCATACACAGGGAAAACAGAAGGCAATAGAAATCTCCTTTGAGAAAAGGCAAGATGTCAACTCAGGAGACATAGACTTAAAAATAACTACTGTAAATATGCTAAAAAAAACTAAAGATAACCATGATTTAAAGAAGTAAAAAAAGGTAAGAGGATAATGTTTCATCAACTTAAGAATACTTATACTTAGAAAGAGTTTAAAACTGGGGCCCTCGGTGGTGCAGTTGGTTAAGCATCCAACTCTTGTTATGATCTCAGGGTCCTGGGATTGAGCCTCATATTGGGTTCCGCACCCAGCAGGGAGTCTGCTTGAGGATTCTCTCTCTCTCTCTTTCTCCCTCCCCTGATTGCAGACTCTCTTCTCTCTAAAACAAATAAATAGTATTTTAAATATTAAAATTATAACAAAAACCAAATGGAAATTTTTGAGCTGACAAATATAATATTTGAGATGAAAACTTACTATAGCAGCTCAACTGCCAGTCTGAGCTGGCAGGAGAAAGAATCAGTAAACTTGAAGACAAACTGATAAAGACTATGCAATCTAAGGAGCAGAGAGAAAAAAAAAAAGAAGAAGAAAAAAGAACATGGCCTCAGAAAAATGTGGGACTCCATTACTCATGGGAACCTAACCATGGAGGGAGTACCACAGGAAAGGAGAGATGGACAGGGGTAGAAATATATTTGAATAAATAATGGCTAAAAATTTTGGAAATTTGATGCAAAACATTGCTCTACCAAACCAAGAAGCTCAACCAATTCCAAGCAAGGTGAATGCAAAGGGGTCCTGTGCATCCAGCCATAGAAAAGTCAAAATATTAAAAGACAAAGAGAAAACCTTGAAAGAAGGGAGAGGAAAACAGATTGTCACATACAAGGGAACCATTGTAAGATTAAAAGCCTTTTTTATCAAAAACACTGGAAGCCAGAAGACAGTGGAATGAAATATTCAAAGTGCAAAAACAAAACAAAAGAAAGATGTTGTTAGCAGGCCTATCTTACAAGAAACTAAAGAAAGTTCTTCAGAAAGAAAGTTCATAATACCCGGTAATAATTAAAATCCACATAAAAAGTAAAGAGCATCAGCAAAAGTAATCATTTAGGGAAATATAAAAGTCATTAAAATTGTTAATTTCCTCTCTTCTGGAACTGATTTAAAAAGCAATTGTGTAATATAATGGGTATCTAATTATACTGTTGGACCTATAGTATTAAGAAACATAACAAAATTTGTTTACAGCACAAGGGTAAATAATATAGATAAGTATAGAGATGTACTACAATAAGGAAATGACACCAAGTAATAATTTGAGTCCATGGGAAAAAAATGAAAAGAATCAGAAATTGTAAATAAGATAATTTATGTTAAAAATAATAAATAAATTTGTTCTCCTATCAGTTTTGTTAAAGACATAAAATCATATAAATCACATAAGTATATCATACTGTCTAATTTTAACCATGTATTATTTGGTTTTAATATATGTACAGTATAATTTTATACATATTATATACAACAATAAAAGCACAAAATGGAAAGTAGGAATAGAGCTTTGTAGAAGTAGTATTTCTATATTTCACTGAATTTCAGTTAACATAAATTCAAAGTCGCTCATTAAGGTGTTCATTGTATGCTATAGGCAATCTTAAAGGAAACAAATCCAAAAAAATACATTGAAAAATCCTTACAAGGATTAAAATGTTATAACAGAGAAACAGAGGCTACTCACAAAAGACTATATATTACATGAATCCATTATCACAAAATGCATTAGAAAAGGCAAATCTGTAGATCTAGAAAGTAGACTTAAGATTGCATAGGTCTTGAGAAAGATGATTCAAGGGATAGAGGCGAGACTAATCAACATGAAATTTCTTTGAGGGGTGATTACAAATGTTCAAAATCATGGATAATGAGTACACAACTCTAAGAATACACAAAATGCTATTGAATTGCACACTTTAAATGGGTGAATTTCATGGTGTGAATTATATCTTACTAAAGCTATTTAAAATAAATAGAATATAATAATAAAAAGATAACTTGCATTTCTTTGTTCATAACTTCAATGTTTTGTAACTTCCAGAATTCTTGTCAAAGCTGACTTCATTAAATGCAGAAATATAAAAAAAAATTGTTATGCTAAGGAAGAATGTGCATTATAAAACCAAAATGTGACATCCAGCTGCATACTAAGAATTTTTTATATTTTTTATGTATTGTAATATCAAGAACATTAGCTTTCCAAATCTTAATTATTAAAAATTAAGGAAATAAATATATTAAGTGATGGAAAACACCCATCTTTGACTAAATGTAAAATTGTCTAGGAGCTGCAGAAAAATGTGTAAGTGCACACCTTTTAAGGTCCTTCAACTGGGCCAATTTAATTTTGGATGAGAGAATAGACAATAAACATCACCAAAATTTCTAAACACCTCTCTTTTTTTTTTTTTTTGCTTTTCTCCACAGCATTTGTTATATAGCATATATTTTTTTAACTTTATTTAAGCTTTATTTAAACATATAATGTAACCCCACCACCCTCTCCCAACCCCTCTTCCCCCCACCCCCCTCTAAACACCTCTCTTAAATTCTGCTATGAATTAAGTAATCTGGAGAAGGGGGTTTCTAACTGTAAACAAATTGAGCTCTCCAGATCTAGCTGCAAATCATCTATATGTAGAGCTCTTTATGTTTCCTTTGTGGCCAACACAGTTGAATACTATTGAGAGGTCAGGGAGAAATGACTATTTCCAGACAAAGAGAGTTGAGAACCACAATGTCAAATTATTTTGAATGCAGTATAAGAGGTAAAGAAGTGAGAAGTCATTAAATGCCTGCAAGTAATCCCCTCATGGGACTGCTTTATAGAGAACAATAAATAAATGACTTTATGTATCAGGCTATTTGTCCCAAGTAACATAAATCTCTTTAAATAATCCATCCTCCTGTATATGTCAGTCTGAAGTGTCCATTATTCCTCATGTGGGATTTAAATAAGATTCTGAATATTTCTTTGTTATCTGTCAATATACTTAACACATATGAATTGCAATAAAGGGGATTTTAATAATAATTATTATAATGCCAATACATTTAATATTATATGTCTTTTGAAGGTGATTATTTTCTCCAGCTAAGACCTTTGTGCAGTTTCTACTGAAGTTGAATTAGAAATTAACACTTGGATCTAACTGAATATTAGTTTCTTTGGTTTAAATACTTATGCTTGTTAATTAATGGTATATTGAGTGCATGCCTTCTCTTACCAAAGTTTCACTTTTCTATTTTGATTTCTGAATCAGTATTACTAAGTTCAGTTAAAACTACAAAATATATATTAGGAAAAATGAGGGACACATCACTTCCAGCTTTACATCACAAACACAGGTGGTGATAACCACTGTTAATACTTTGATATGTATCCATATAGCCAGTCAATGATTTTAGCCCTGTGGGATCCATGTGAGACTTCTAATCTACATATCTGTAAGATATAAACTTATGTTACTTTTAAGCCACTGCAATAGAAAACTAACAGCATACAGGTGCAAGGCTTTTTTCTTCTATCAAGATCAAGTGAGACCTCCCAACTGATGAGCTGTTGTAGAGACATGATGGTTCTCACTGCTCTTTGTACTCCCTGCCTGAGTTCCCAAGATAGAGGGGAACTATGTTATCCAAAATGGGCTCCACACATAATATAAAAATTAAAGGATCAATGTGATAACTAGATGTGAATTTCAACTTTTAACAAATAGTCTTTACCAATCTTAGTTCTCTTAATGCCTTTAAGGTCTCAAAGTTGCATTTGTGTGTAATTTAGCTTACCTTTTAGGTAAGAGTCTAGTGTATGCAATGAGAAAATTCCCAACATTAAAACATTTTGAGAGAACTAATGCTGGTAAAATCTCCTCCTGCAATTTTATTTTATTTTTTCTTTAAGATTTTATTTATTTATTTGACAGACAGAGATCACAAGTAGGCAGAGAGGCAGGCAGAGAGAGGAGGAAGCAGGCTCCATGCTGAGCAGAGAGCCCAATGCGGGGCTCCATCCCATGAGCCTGGGATCATGACCTGAGCCTCTGAGGCTCTGAGACCAGAGGCTTTAACCCACTGAGCCACCCAGGCACCCCACTCCTCCTGCAATTTTAAAGGCCATAATCGGAAAGGATCATGACATGTCAAAGATCAGTGGACCTCCAACAAGATAGTCGAGAAATAAGAATTTCTTCAGATTTCTGAATATTCTTTGAATCTAGTACTTTTCTTTTCTTTCTTACTTTCTTTCTTTCTGTCTGTCTATCTGTCTTAGGGAGAGAGATGGGGTGGGGGGAATTGGGGCAGAGAGAGAGGGAGAGAGAGAATCTTCAACAGGCTCCACACCCATACCTGAGATCATGACCTGAGCAGAAATCAAAGAGTTGGACACTTAACTGACTGTGTCACCCAGGCGCCCCTCTGAGTCTAGTATCTTAAACAAATATTTTAAGCCAATCAAAAAAGACAAAGGAAAATATTTTGGGTGACTATATTATTCAGAGTTCTTAAGAGAAACAGCATCAATAGACTATATCAAGCTATATCAATATTTATGTCTCTATATCTATCTATATATTGACATGTTTTAGGGAACTCACTCATGCAATGTGGAGGGTTGGCAAATCCAAAACCTGATGGAGGTGGATGACAGACTGCAGACTTAGGAAAGAGTTGCAATTAAGTACAAAGGCAGCACACTGGAGAACCTTCTCTCATTCAAAAGGGGTCAGTCTTAATTATCATATGATCTCTCTGATATGAGGAATTTGAGAGGCAGGGCCAGTGGTTGTGGGGAGTAGGGAGGGAAAAATGAAACAAGATGGGATTGAGAGGGAGACAAACCGTAAGAGACTCTCAGTCTCATGAAACAAACTGAAGGTTGCTGGGTAGGGTAGGGATAGGGTGGCTGGGTGATGGACACTGAGGAGGGTATGTGCTATGGTGAGTGCTGTGAATTGTGTAAGACTGATGACTCACAGACCTGTACCCCTGGAGCAAATAATACATTATATGTTAATAAAGAATGCTTGGTAACAAAAGTGGTCAGTCTTTTATTCTATTTAGGCCTTCAGCTGATTGGATGAGGTGCATGCACATTATCAAGTACAATCTACTTTACTCAAAGTACACCTATTTCAATGTAAACTTCATCCAAAAACACCTCAGAAACACCCAGAATAATGTTTGACCAAATTTCTGGACTCTGTGGCTCAGACATGTTGACACACAAAATTAGCCATTACAGTGATCAAGAGTTACTTTATTGACAGCTCAAGAACAAAGGGAATAACAGCTGTGGCTTATCAAGTAGCATTGCCTGTCACCTGAGTGACAGTGCAATATTATCTATTGATCTTTTATTTAATTTAGAAGTGCTCTTCAAGCACATTTATTTCAGAATTTGTAAAGACACTTTAAAGAAAGGAAATCAAATTCTATATCCAAATTTGCATAACTTAAAGATCACTGCATTGTTTCAAATCACATGATTTAAAACATTGCTCTCAGTAAAATCTGTACTTTTGACCTGTGCTGTTTAGATTATTTTCCACAGTGTTAATTCTCTTTTTTTCTTCAGCACATCGTCTTTCTTAGAAGCAGTTGAAAGTGTACCAATTAATTACTTTTCCTTTCATTCTAGTTCACAATGATGTTTTTTTAAATTTCTTTTTATAACTTCATGCTAATTTTCCACTTCAGTTAATGTAACACAAAATGAATCGGTCCTTTTCAAATAGGTAAAAATTAGCTCAATACTTCTTTTCCTACTAAAAGACACACACCTTTCTTATGTATTTCAAACCCTTAAAAATTACAAATTTAAATTCAAATATCAGCCAGTAACAGAGTTTAATTATCCTCTATCATTTCCATTTATTTTAGACTACCTTCTCTGTCCTTTCGATGATTATACTGATTTAAATATGCCAGGTTAGTAAATGGCATGTCACTGCAGCTTGTAAATGACAAGTTAAAAATGGTGGCTTGAAAGGCCAGTTACTGCTGCCAAGGACCTAACAGAGGTCAATTTGTTGGTGTGGTCATCATGCATCAGAGTATCCTTACTTCTCTGGCCTCATGACCATGTTCCAGATTCCAAAACTTATTATTATCCAGATCCAGAGGTGTCATTTTTTTCCTCACTTACTAAAGTAATCTTAAATACATTGGGTCTGGATATCAGAAGAAGATATAGAGCTTTCTAATAATGTGTTTTCTTGTGCTTGATATTAAGGGCTTCTACTTTCTGAGATCAATAGACTTTGGAGTCAGAATTTTTCTTCACAATGTTGGTTTATAAACACAGAATCAGAGAGTGCTGAAAAACATCTCATACAGATGGTGGTTACCTGCTGAGCTATTCATAAATAACTCTGGTTGTCAGAACATGTGTCTGGCAGATTCTGAGTCTTTCTTCTCTGAGTACACTTAGATGTCAGTGCCACATTTTGATCTGTGGTTTCCTTTTGGTGAAATCCAAGCTGATTATCCCTGTTGTCTGGAGGTACTCCTTCTTTACACTGGGTTTCATACAACTAAGAAGAGATTTCTTGAGATGTTTCTTGAGATGAACAAAGAACCAATCTATATGACAAAATCCAAATATAATTAAAGCATCTCATTTCTATATAATTGAGAGTCATAGTATTGACCAAAGACAAGAACAACAATAAGTTTAGATCCATTAGAGATTAACTTTGTGACACCATTTCAATCTAATGATCTATAAAACACAAGAATCTGATGCACTGGTAGTCATTAACAAGTATAGATATTTATCTATAGAAGAAAAAGGAATTTATACATAAGTTCCTACTTAACAAGTGATGATTCATGGTGGTTTCCTTTTTTTAACATTAATATATTGCAATTATAAAATACAGGATTGATGTAGAAAATGTTGGAGCAGAGTTAGCAAATTCAGTAGAGTTAGAGATGTGGTAGAAGGGAAAGACATAGGTGTAAGGGCTAACTACCTGGAAAGGAATTCAGCCAGTACTTTATCATGGATACCTCATGGCAGGAGTTGAGCCATAATAGTGACTGCAGGATAGTCTATGTATAAAAAAGAAAATAAAAATTACTGATATTTCCAAATGTTCACTTATATGATATAATAAAATTTGGTAATTATGTTTTATATGAAAACACAATAAAATATACATAGTAAAATATAAATATATTGCTTCTATAATTGTGTTTATAAATTATTTTCTCTAGAATAATTCAAATCATCTGTTATGTAATCATGTTATTGCTAAATGTTCATAGTAAGCACAGATTTATAGATAGACTAGTCACAGAAACTTCTTAAGGAATCATATATTCATATATCAAGAATTATATATTCATAAGTTACAGAAGTTCAGTGGAGTCAGGATATTGAACATAAGACCAAGAATGTCTTTGGGGCGGGGCGGGTGGGGGGGGTGGATCGAGCTCCAGGAATTGTTATAGACTAAATTGTATCTTTCCCTTAAAACAAAAAAGTTATTTTGAAATCCTAACATTTGGTACTTTAGAATGTGGCTTTATTTAGAAATAGGGCGATTAAGGGCAGCTGGATGGCTCAGTTGGAAAGTATATGACTCTTGATGCCTGGGTTGTGAGTTCAAGCCCCATGTTGGGTGTACAGATCACTTAGAAATAAAATCTTCGAAATAGGGCTATATATAAATAGCTAAGATGAGGTCATTCTAGAGTGGAGTAGTCCTCTAATCCTTAATGTCTGGTTTCTTTATAAAAAAGATGGCCATGTGGCCACAGGAAGACAGAGACATATAGTGGGAACTCCATGTGACAATAAAGTCAGAGGTGGAATTCCTCAGCTGCAAGGCAAGGAATGGGAAAGAGTGCCCATGAACCACCAGAACCTTGGAGGAGCCAAGGGAGGATCCCCAACAAATTTCTGAGGGAGCAGGGTCCTGTGCACACCTTGATTTCGGAAAGAACAGGGATTAAGGGAAATTCCATTCACACACACACACACACACACACAAAACTTGGTAAGAGTCATCTCAAAATCATAGGAAAATAGACTATACAAAAACTAATATTTAGACAACTAGGTAGATATCTAGACAAATTAGATACAGATGTCATACTCTATACCAAAATAAATTCAAGCTGTTATCATTGATTAAAATCTAAAAAATATATATAAATAAGGGTGGCTGGGTGGCTCACTCAGTTAAGTGTCTGCCTTCAGTTCAGGTCAGGATCTCAGGGTCCTGGGATCCTTTAAGTCCTGTGTTAGGCTCCCTACTCAGTGAGGAGTCCACTGCTCCCTCTTCATCCACCCCTCCCCCACCACTACCACTGCTCATACCCTCTAATTAAAAAAAAGGGAGAGAGATTTATTTAATGTCATGAAAAAGTGGCCTGTTAAACTATGAAAGAAAATTTTAAAACCATAAAAAGACTGAGAAATCTGATTATATTAAAACAAAGTCTAGGGTAAATATTCAAATAAAAAGATAAATAAGAAATGAGATAAAATATTATGTAACTTAAGTAATATTACAGAGTATAAGTCTTTTCTATGTAAAAAGCTTATATAGTTCATAAAAAAAAGACCAATACAATCAAATAAAAATGAACAGAGAATCAAAATGGAATGATAGAAAATGAAATATTAGTGTTTTAATCACATGGAAGATGTTTGATGTCACTTACACAATAAATCTAAATTAAAATAGAGTGAAATACTATTTTTACCTATCAGGAAGATAAATATCAAATATTTGGCAGTGTCCCATATATTCAAAACCTTGAGGTAATAGGTACTATAATAGACTAAATGTGTACATTGATATTTTCTCTATGAAAGGCAATTTTGACATAACTTCCAAATTATAAATATACATATCTTTTGACTCAAAACTGTATATCCCATGATTATACTCAAATTTGTAAAATGATTATGAATATACAGGATTATTCATTGTAACATTGTTTTTAATAGAAAAGTATCTGAAGCAATTTAAATGTCTATTAATAGGAAACTGGTTGAATAATCTGTTACTCACTATGATAAACAATAACATATCTCATAGCTATAAGTAAACTAAGAAACAATCAAATGAATCAGAATAATAAAATTCTTAAAACTAATATGGAATAATCTCCAAGTAATATTGTCATCAAGTAAAAGCAAAATGTGCTACAGTGTACATTCTATATGCTACTATTAATAAAATGTACACATACAACATGCACACACATTTTCACACAAACACAAAATGTATATATGTTCACATCTATATACATATTTAATTGCTTATGTGTGTCTATGGGTATATGTGTATGTATATCTAATAAAATACAAAATGGTAATATTAGTTTTGTTTTTCATAGAAGAGGAATTTCTTAGACTGAGCAAAAATGCAACATCTTTCATTGCATATATTTTTTTGGTATGTTTTGAATTTTTTGATACTTATAAGTAGTAAATATACTAAAATTAATCTTTAAAAAAATAAAGTGGATAATGGCATGACCTTTCCCCAGTTTCAGACCCAGTTATCCCTTTAAGTGTACTCATTTATGATTGGGAAGCTTGGAGCAAAACAATAGCCAGTAAGAAATATTAAGGTAAAGCATGCCTTTGCATAGAAGTGGGTCTATGTGGGATTGGAGAAAAACATTTAAACAGAGTTGAGTTACCCAATGACCTATGAAGACTTATGCAGAATGGTGTAATAAGCTTTTCTTTCAGGATTGTCATAAACCAGTGAATAAAGAAATTCAACTGCAATGATGCCATGGTACGACCGTATTCATATAGTCTACCCTGGTCTTAAATAATAAATGAGATATAAGAGAAGAAAGGTACAGGGTCACCTGGGTGGTTCAGTCAGTTAAGCATCTGCCTTCGGCTTAGGTCATGATCCTGGGGTCTTGGGATTGAGTCCCACATCTTGGTTCTCTGCTCAGCGGGGGAGTCTGTTTCTTCCTCTCCCGCTATGCTCTCCTCTCACTCTCTCAAGTAAAGAAATAAAATCTTTTTCTTTTTCTTTTTTTTTTTAAGAGAGAAAGGTACACAAATGCAAATGCTAGTTAAAGGAGTAGAATTTAATCCTTGTCTGTCCATGAGAACTCTCTCAGGAAAAATTATGAAAATTTCAGGTCTTAGCTTAAAACTGGTACAAATTTTGCCACTTTTCCCATCAAGATATGAGGTTTATTCCCTTTCACTTCAGTGTGGAGTGGCCCTGTGATTGTTTAACCAATGGAACATGTAGAAGTGACACTATGGCAATTTATAAGGAGCCTGGAAGCCTCTGATTTTTCTGCTTTGACATACATGCTCTGGGAAAACCAGCTTGGAAGAAATTTAAATACCCAGAAACTAGCATGCTGTGAGAAAGCCTAAACCAGCCACCAGCAGAAACCACAGGAGGCAAGAAGGGAGGCAGAGAATGAGGGAGGAAGAGATAGGCAGAAAGAGGGAGAGATGTTAGCTCAGATGTTCTAGACTTCTAATCTGAGGTTTGAGGCATGTAAGTAAAGACCACATCTTGCTAATCCAGCTCAGACAATATCACCAATTGCAGACAATATCACTAATGGCATGAAGCATCCAGACAAACAAATGAAAAATCAGAAATATGAGAGAGGGGGCACCTGGGTGGCTCAGTGGGTTAAGCCTCTGCCTTCGGCTCAGGTCATGATCCTGGGATCCTGGGACCAAGCCCCGCATCCGCATCGGGCTCTCTGCTCAGGGGGGAGTCTGCTTCCCCCTCTCTCTGCCTGCTGCTCTGCCTACTTGTGATCTCTGTCTGTGTTAAATTAATAAATAAAATATTTTTTAAAAATAATAGAGAGAATAGTAAATTGTTGTTTGAGCCACTAAATTTGGGGAAGTCATTACCTAGTGATAAATAATCATAAAAAATTATTTATAAAATTCTGTTATAGCAATTACAACCTTTCTCCACCTCCTGCCCACCCCACATCAGCAAACTATTCTCTGACACTAGCTGGGTGTCCTATCATTCATCTCAAATTTGACACTATCTACCTGGAGATAGCGTCAGATCTCACAGTCCTACAAGGCTGTACCCCTCACAAACATATCAGTTGAGGGGGGAGATTGTTGCCTATGTTTCTAATGAACTGGCTATAAATAAAAAATTCAATTGATCTTTTCCTTGGGTTTACTTAATTTGGTAGAGTGGCTCACAGAAGTCAGAGAAACCTTTTTCTTAATAGATTGCCAGTTTTTTATAAGGGGATAAATCTCAAGACCAGTCAGGTGAAAAAGACACATAGGGAAAGGGATATGGAGTTCCCAAAATCTCTAAGTGTGCCACTCTCCCCAAATCTCCACTTGTTCACCAACCTAGAAGCTCTCAGAATCCCATCCTTTCAGGTTTTTATGGAGGGTTCATTACAGTCATGATTGATTAAATCAGTAACCAGTAGCAATGGATTCAACCCCTAGCCTTTCTCTCCTCTCAGAAGCTAGAGAGGTGGGGTTGAAAGTTTTAACCCTCTAGTCACAGGCTTGGTTCCCCAGGCAACTAGTCCCCATCCCAAAGTAATTCAGGGACTTTCCAAAAATCAATCCATTAACATTATAAAAGACATTGTGTATTGCTCTCATCATTTAGGAAACTAAGCAGTTTAGGATCTCTGAGGAAAATGGCAGAAGATCACATATATATTTCATATAAATCACAAAATCAGTTTGTGAGTGCAAATTGATGCCATAAAATTTTTGTAAAAGAAAAATTTAAAAAAATTTTTAAAAAAAGAAAATTTTTGTAAAAGAAAATGAATGGGATTAGGCAGCAGGCAGATATCAGAAGGGCCTTCAAGAGACTGTTAATGAATGTGGAAATGACAGGTAGGAATTTATTATGATGCTTGTTTTTTTAAAGAAATGTACTTTTGGGGCACCTGCGTGGCTCCATCAGCTAAGCGTCCAACTCTTGTTTTCGGCTCAGGTCATGATCTCACTGTCCTGGGATCAAGCCTATATTCAGCTCCATACTCAGTGCAGAGTCAGCTTCAGATTCTTTCTCCCCATTCCTTTCCCTGCCTCCTTGCCCCTCCCCACTCATGCTATCTCTCTTTCTTAAATAAATAAAATTAAAAGAAAAAAAAGGAAGGTGACTTTAAGTGGCAATGATTGACAATATTACCATGTCTGCTATGGAGTATAACATATTTTTGTTGGATTTGTGGATTTGGCTACGGATATTCCCAGGTAGAACTTTATAAGGGCCATTTAATTTCTTTTAGCTCTACGTGATAATGTCTAGACAGAGGAAAAAAAAGTTAAAGAAGGGGCCGTTCATTCTCAAGTAGAATCTAGAAGAAACTTTTTCAGGCAGGATTTGCAGTGTTTAAAATGAAACATTTTCTCATCCCAAATCTCTCCCAGGAATATACTCGAAAGTAAGAAATTTCCCCAAGGACAATGAATTATTTCAGGACACTGGTCATATTTTCAAGAGAGGCTCTGAGACCTGTGAAACCCTCAGGAACATGTAATGAAGTGGTTCATAAATCCTCTCAACTAAACATAGTCCTTTACATTCTCTGACTCTTAGCTCAAAGTTTAGAAAAGACTTGTGGAGGTGCCTTGTGTAGTAAAGTGGGTTATAAGTTAAAGCCCAAAGGTTTTTAAAGTAATTTTATCCATTTAGACTGAAAGGAAGAGAGAGTTCAAAGTGTAAAGAGATATTTAGGCCCCCAACTTTTTATGGGTAGGGAGCAGGCTCCAAAGACTCATCAGAACAAAACAAAACAAAAAAAGAAGGAAGGAAGGAAGGAAGGAAGGAAGGAAGGAAGGAAGGAAGGAAGAGGAAGGAAGGAAGGAGGGAGGGAGGGAAGGAAGGAAGGAGGGAGAGGAGGAGGGAAGGAAGGAAGGGGCTAAAGGAAAGACTTTTGATTATGCAAAAGGAAATGATTCAAAGAATAGAGCCAAGATCTTAGCTGGTAGAGTTAAGATCAACAGAAAACCACTCCTATAGAGCAGGAATGGGTTCTAATCAAGGGATTGATGACATGATCGACTTATTTCAGAATTGCTAGACCCTTGATTGCTCCATGCCTTCTGTACTCTCCTTAATTGGGAACATATGTCAACTTCAGTTATCCTATGACTGTCCCCTTTGTATGTCAAGTGTGAAGAAGACAGATAATTGTCCCTTAGTTCAAAAAGTCTTCAGGTCAATAGGAATAATACTCAAGATTCCAAATCCAAGCAATTGCACCCAAAGAATCTTACTCTCATCTGGAGCTGATTTATATGTTCTTAAAACTAAGAACTGTACTTGATTTCATAATGGGATTAATTTTGAGAATTTTAAGAGGGAGTGAGTATATTTTGAATTTGTTATAAATATAACATATGTCCAGAGGGTAGATTAAAGATCAACAGGTCTTGGTGGAGTTACATGCTCCACCAAGAGCTGAATCTGGTCTGGATGTGGGGTTATTTAACTAGTAGAAAGTGTCAGAAAAAAAAAAAAAAAGAAAGAAAGAAAGTGTCAGAAATGATGTGTTGGTTCCAGTTCTAGTATTTAAAGTGAAAAGAATTTCTGTTTCCTATTTGAGAACACATGTTCTGAGGGTAGCTAACTGCAAGGTAAGGAGTTTGCTAACCTGAGAACTGTGTTCTGCAAGAGAACCCAAGATTGCTACGTGGAAAGGCTTCATTGAGGAAGACAGAGATCTACCTTAATTATCCATTTATCACATTTGCATTAGTTTCTTTTTTTTTTTGTTTGCTTGTTTTTTAAAGATTTATTTATTTATTTGTTAGAGAGAGAGAGAGAGAGAGAGAGAGCACAGGCAGACAGAGGCAGAGGGAGAAGCAGGCTCCCCGCCGAGCAAGGAGCCCGATGTGGGACTCGATCCCAGGACGCTGGGATCATGACCTGAGCCGAAGGCAGCTGCTTAACCAACTGAGCCACCCAGGCGTCCCATGACTTATTATCTTATCGTTTTTACAGTCAAAATAAAAATTAATAACAGTGGCCTAAACTCAAGGTGTGGATAGATTTAGCTCCTTCTGGAATCTCTGAGGCGAGAATCTGTTACCTTGAATTTTATGGTATCTAAAGTCCACGTGCCTTCCTTGGCTCCTGGCCATTTCCTCACAACACTTTGATTTCCGTTTCCTTGTCACATCTCCTTTTTTCTCTACTCTCTTGCCTCCCCCTTTTACGGACCCCTGTGATTACATCAAATCCACTTAGGTCTTCCAGAATATTCTCTTCCATCACAAGATAATCACATCTTCAAGGCCCTTTTTCTCATATATTTACATGTTCCAGGGACAGCTAGGGAATAGACTCCTGCTACCCCTGGGGAGGAGTACTATTCCATCTGACCTATCATCTGAGGGACAAGACATCTTGTTAGTGTGCAAGCTATCTTTCTACCCAGCTAGGTAGAACCTTCAGATGCAGCTTTAGTCACCATCTTTCAGCAAACACATTATACACCATCTTGCAGCAAACACCATAAGAAAGAGATGTTGTACTGAGTTCAGTCAGTCCACAGAAAAATGAAAGATAATAAAAGCATACCTCACAGATGTTGCAGGGTAGGTTTCTAACTACCACAATAAAGTGAGTATCACAATAAAGTGAATCAAATTAATTTTTTGATTTCCCAGTGTATAAAAAAGCTCTGTTGACAACTATACTATATTCTATTAAGTGTGCAATAGCATTGTCTAAAAAAAGTATATTCCTTAATTAAAAATACTTCATTCCTAAAAATTCCTGTCATCTGAGTTTTCAGTGAGTCATAATCACTGATCACAAATGACCATATAGATAATTTTTTTTAGGTTCAAAATATTGTGAGAATTACCAAGATGTGACACACAGAGATATGAAGCAAGCAATTGCTGTTGGAAAAATGGCACCAATAGACTTGCCCGAGGCAGGGTTGCCATAGAACTTTAATTTGTAAAAAACAAACAAACAAGCAAAAACCTTTGCAAAGCACAATAAAGTGAAATGCAATAAAACCAAGTCTGTCTGCATTACATTGTTGTTTTTGAGCCACAAAGCTTGGGTTTGCTTATTATATAGCAATAGATAACTATAATTCTGTAAATGATGAGAAGACCAGGATTTCCTCACTAGGTATCCAAGAAGAGAAATGAAGTCGTATACCTGGATCCTAAGCAATCCAAGTTAGAAGAGGAGGGTAATTCTCCCTTGGGAGGACTTTTGTCCTGTAGTTTCCTGGGCTTATTACAGTTATTCTCAGACACTGTGATAAGACTCTTAGATTATATAAGGAGAACTACCAATGTAGGGCAAAAGAAAGCAATCCACCCAACTACTAACATATATTCTAAGGAATATTGTTATTTCAATAGAATATTATTGATGTGTATATAATGAATCAATGAAAAATATTGCCACTTCTACCTAAATGATTAAATTATGGATGTCTCTTTTGCCTATATTTAATTGGTTCTTCTGAATGGGAATGTATCAAAAATGCAGACTGTGAAAAATACAAAACTCTATAGAATCTCTGGAAGACTACTGATTGTTCTTCAGTATCTATTTTCCCACTCTCATATAATAATATTTGAATGCTGGGCAAATACCTACCAAGGACCATAGTTTCCAGCTTCCTTTATATAATGTATCTGCGTCTTGACTATAGCACATGAGTGCTCTTCCTTCCTTTTGTTTTCCGTTTGTGGGTACCCACAGGTTTGTTTATGGAAAACAATGTCCATATGCTAGGAGGCTGTTGGGTGATGTGATGAGACAAAACTGGGACCTTAAAAGTCTTTGTGAGTTTGAGTGGACCTGCCAAACAGAAGTATTAGCTTCCAGACTATTTAGTTAAAAAAAAAATCTACTACATTAGTTAAGCTACTACATTTTATGATCAGTATTTTTAGCACAGAAAAAAGCTAAGTTCACACTACCTTCTATAAACTTAGAAGGAGCTGTATTCTAACAATTATGCTCCTGGAAAAAAAACTATCAGAGAAATGATAACTGCAGTATTCTTGTATCATAACCTGGGTTAGCTAGCAACCAAGGAGAATAGGTAGAAGTTATGTAAGAGAACAACAGTCATTTCTTCAGATATGATGATTTTGCTTATATTGATTATTTTTTGTTGCATAAGAAATTACTCCAAATTTAGCAGCTTAAAACAAACATTTCCTATATTGTTTTCTGTGGGTCAACAATTAGTTGTTCTAGGAACAACTTATTTTGTATCTCTCACTTAGGATCTCTCATGGGATTAGAGTCAAACTGTTGACCAGGGAAGCAGTCAGCTCAAGATTTCATTGCACCCAAAAGATTCACTTCCAAGCTCACTTCTACACCACATACAGGCTTTAGTAACTTCTGGGCTATTGGGTTGAGCCCTCAGTATGCCACATGGGTCTCTGCATAGGGCCACTCACAATACTGTTGCTCCCACCACTAATGATGAGAAAGAGAGACAGGAGAGAGCAAGAGAAAAAGAACCCAGTACAAAAGTCGTTGTCATTTTAGATGTGACCTTAGAAATGAAATCCAGTACTTCTAGTTGTACTCCTTAGAAGCCAGTCAATAAGTTCAGCTCATTTTCCACATGAGAGGATTCTACAAGAGAGTGAATACCAGAAGTCAGAAATAATTGGGTGGCCACCTTAAAGGCCTGGAAACTAATACTTCTGTTTGGCAGGTCCACTTCCATAGTAGAAAAAAACAAAACAAAACAAAACAAAAAAACCTTTAGCAAACTCAAGGACAATGGCTTTATTTATTTATTATTTATTTATTTTTATTGGCATTTATTGACAGCTTCCTTTCCATCTTTTTCATACAAGATAGTTAGGGTAATCTGCTTTTCCATGGGAAAGAATATAGCACATTTTCACAGCACTGCCTCAACCATGTTCATCATTTCTTTTTATTTTCAAGTGACATGCTGGAAACTGAGCTAAGGAATCTCCTTCAGGCTGTTGGCAGAATCCATTTCCTTGCAGTTGCAGGCTGGATATCCCTATTGTCTTATAGTGGTGGGCCTGGGACTGTTTTTAGTTCCCCAGTCAGGTCCTTGCACAGGACCCTCTTCACCTCAGCAAATGGAAGATGTCTCTTTCAAGCTTGCTCTTAAAAGTTTTATGTAATTAAGTCCAGTACACCCAGATAATCTCCCTTTCTTAAAGTCAAGTAAGCCATATAACATAATCATGAGATCAAAATCCATTGTATTCACAGTTTCAGGGATTACACAGGGCAGATACACTAGGAGAAGACACCTTAACATAATGCCTACCATAAAATCTATGGCAAACACAATAATAGAAGTAGAATTCCAAACCATCTATCAAAACAGCCCACTGACTCACATTTCAGCAGGTTAGGGAATGCATCCTACAGCCCAAAGAAGGAAAAAGCTGTGCAAAAAATAATATTAGACTGACACTTATGCTTATTTCACCCAAAAAGATATAATAAAGCATAAGAAGGGAATGTGGAACTGAAACAAAAGCAACACAAAATTGTATGCAAGAAACTAAGAGGGGAAGACAAGGGCTTTCCTGAGTGGGGGGATGTGATGTGGTCAGTATACATTTCTGAGTTTACAAGAGAATTACCATTTGAATGTTTCCCATAGGAGACAGCTAAAATGACTAGAATGGGAATGGATTATGTAGATGATCACAAAATACACAAAAATTACTTTAAGGGGAAACATTTTATTTAAGTTATAATTATTTCAGGAACCATAATCAGATTGCATTTCCCAAAGCAGGAGTCACAGAATCCCAGACAACTGTGGCTGTCTTCTGAAAGTGATTCATCGCTCCATAGTGAGTAGCATGAAGAGCTTAAAGTGGCCAGGTAGGCACATAAAGACTTAAATTTTTTAAAAATGGTATATCCTATTCCCTATTCTTTATTTTGTCTTTAGTTATCTCTGCTTTTTTTGAGTGCTTCACTCCTTTTGCTTCCCTGGTAGCCCAGACAATTTCTATTACTCCAAGTCTGCTGTCCTGCTGCCCCACCAGCTTCATATTCTAATCCTCTTTTATCTTCTTTCTTCTTTGGTGGCAACACAAAGACATTTCCTCCTCATCTGCCAAGAGAAAACTAATAAACTCATATCAATTTATTATGTAGATAAACTTTCTTTTTTTTAAGATTTTATTTATTTGAGAGACAGAGATCACAAGTAGGCAGAGAGGCAGGCAGAGGATGGGGGGGGGG
>ML104743.1:136755-205268 GCA_003697995.1 Taxidea taxus jeffersonii | reverse complement strand
GGGGGGGGGGAGGAAGCTCCCCGCTGAGCAGGGAGCCAGATGTGGGGCTCTATCCCAGGACCCTGAGATCATGACCTGAGCCGAAAGGCAGAGGTTTAACCCACTGAGCCACCCAGGCGCCCCTGTAGATAAACTTTCTGCAAAAATATTCTCTCCTCATCTTACTTTCAACTCCAGGTAACTTCTCCCTCCTTCCCTCTCCCTCACACACAAAACAAAACTTCTAAACACAAATAAGGAAACAAGGAATATAAGTAATATTAGTAATAACTTATAACTCATAAAGTATTAGATTTTAGAGATTCGAATATAGAACAAAATTCCATTTCTGTCTCTGGGTTGGACAAGAGTCTCTCCATCCCATGAAGATGAAGAGCTCTTCTGGGATTCACTTGCTGGTTTCCCTTGTTGTCTGGGTAAGAATAGAGTGTCGGGCTCCTTCCAAGCAGAGGCACAAGAAAATGCTTCCTGGAACAGGGGCACTTACTGTAGCATAATCTCTTACTGAGTTAGCTGGGGAAACAAGACCCTCTCTACTTCTGTCCCCCCATTGCAGGAAGCAGTGGAAGCCCCATCTGCAGGAGATAAACCATACAGACTAAAACAGCATTACTAAATTCTGAAAATTAGATTGTCAAAGGAATCACAGATCCTCAAGAGTGGTCCAGGATCTGCATGATAAATAGGTTAACAGCTTGCTAAAAAATAAGAATTAAAAAAAATTTTAAATTAAATAAGATGTCTCTAACATAATAATCAAAATGTCAGGATACAGTTGCAGATTATCTATTATACCAAGCACCATGAAAATCACAACTTGAGTAAGAAAAGAAAATTAACTGAAGTTGGATAAGATAATCAACTGAAGCCCAGAAATGGAATTAGCTGACTGGAATTTTAAAGTATCCATTATAAAAACATTCAACAACCAATTAAAAATTCTCCTGAGATAAACAAACAAAAATCTTAACAAAGAAATGCAAATTATAAAAAGAACCCAAATTTAACATATAGAACTGAAAAATACAGATTTTTAAAAAGATTTTATTTATTTATTTGACAGAGAGAGAGAGAGATCACAAGTAGGCAGAGAGGCAGGCAGATGGGGAGGGGAAAGCAGGCTCCCTGCTAAACAGAAAGCCCAATGTGGGGCTTGATTCCAGGAACCTGAGATCATGACCTGATCTGAAGGAAGAGGCTTAACCCACTGAGCCACCCAGACACCCCAAAATACAGATTTTTTTAAATGTGTTATATGGGCTTAATAGAGTGGAAATTCCAGAGGATGAAAATCAATGAACTTTTGAATAGACCAATAGCATTTATCCAATCTGAACACCAGATTAAAAATAGACTTAAAAAAATAGGAAAGAGAGACTTAAAGTCCTACAGGATGATAAAAATTTCCAACATTCATGCCATAAGAATTCTGGAAGGAAAGGAGAAAGAGAATTGGATACCAGAGTGTCCAAGGAAGGAAGGAAGGAAGGAAGGAAGGAAGGAAGAAAGAAAGAAAGAAAGAAAGAAAGAAAGAAAGAAAGAGGACAAACAGAAGGAAGGAAGGAAGGGAGGAAGGAAGGAAGGAAGGAAGCAAGCCAGCAAGCAAGCAAGCAAGCTAGGTAGCTCAATTTGGTGAAACATATAAACCTCATATATGCAACAAGGTAAGCAAACCAGAGAAATATAAACCAAGAAATATCATATTTAAACTTCTGAAAACAAAAAACAATGAAAAACAAAAAGAAAGCAGCCAGAGAGAAATGGAACATTACATATAGGGGAAAATCAATTTTAACAACAGCAGATTTCTCATTTAAAACCAGAAGAAAGTGACATAATATTTTTCACCATTGAATAGAAAAAAACTATCAATCTCAGATACTATAGCTGGTGAAACAATTCTTCAAGGGGAAGAATGACATCCTCAGGTGAAGAAAACTAAAAGAATTTGTCATTAGTTGACCTACCCTTGAAGAATGACTAATGTGAGTTTTTAAAACTGAAAGGAAATGACAAAAGAAGGAGTACTGGAGCATCAGATAAAAAGAAAATGTAATTAATAAAGCAGAACTATTGGTAATTACAGTAGACTTATCCTCTTCATTCTTTGTTAAAAAAATATGTGATTACTGTAACAAAAATCGTAACACTGCCCAATACAAAAGATAATTGTTGGAAAGAATAAATAGACATAAATGGAAGTTAGATTTCATGCCAAGTGATAGAATGTTGATTGTGATGAATGGCTTGTGTAGAGTGCAGTCCAAAGAACTACTAAAGAAACTATGTAACTATAAAGACAGAATTCCCCCAGATAGTCTAATAACCCTTAGGAATGCAAGAAGAGAGACCTTTATTCATAATAGCCAATATGTGAAAACAATTCAGATGTCTGTCAGTGGATGCATGGTTTAATAACTGTGATATATCCATACCATAATTAGCAATAAAAAAGAACAAACTCTGATACATGCAAAAACTTAGATGAATATCTGGGGAATTAAACTTAAGGGAAAAAGTCAATCCCAAAAGTTACTTATTATATGATTCAATTTATCATTATCAAAATGAAATAATTTTAGAAATGGAGAAAAAAGGTCAGTGGTTGCCAAGCATTAGAGATGAGGAGGTGGATATGCTTGTGAAACTGACATATCCTTGTGGGGATCCTTGTGGGGACAGAACTATCCTGATTTGCACTGTACCAATGTCAGTATCAGTGTTGTAATATTTTACTACAATTGTGCAGGATGGTACCATTGGGCAAAACTGCATAAAGGAGACATAGGAAATCTCAGTGTTATTTCTTACAACTGAATGTTTCATGGTAATTGATGGAGTGATCAATATAATTTACCTCCATACTTTCATGAGTTGTTTCATTTTACTTTTCTGTTTTTACCATATATCTTCACAATATCAACTAAATATTCTCAAACATCCTGTGTGTGAAATAAAGATTATTCTGAATTTGGGCATGAAACTGCAAGAGCTATTGATTTTCCACAAAGAGCTTAAAGATGCCATCCCAAGTCCCTGTGAAAGAGATGCCTGGGGAACTAAGTGTAATTTTCATAAGTCCAAACATTTGCTGAAATTGAGGCAATTCTGTGAACTAAACACAAACCCAGACTTTCTTTGCCTCTCAGGTGAAAATGCTATTTTGAAAGAATAAAGCATATCTAGATGAAAAATACAGACAGAGACTTAGAAAGGGCACTGAAAAAATTCTGAAATTTTAACTGTCTCATAGAATCTATAATGCTTTAACTAAAACTGTTTTATTATAAAATTTATAATAAAATGTATAATAATAATATATATTTATATATAATATAATGATAAATATAATGAAATTTATTATAAAATTTATAATAGAAAAATATATGGATTACTATTAAAATATGACCTACTTTTTAATATATTTTTCTATCTGTGAAGTATAAGTAATTCAGTAATCTGAATAAGCATTCAGATAATGCAGATAATAAACCCCTGTACATACCAAAACTTCACGTCCCATGATTGATTGCTCAGAAGATAATCATCTAATCCTTAAAAAAAGGATTTCATTTTTAAGTAATCTCTAAAGCCAAGGTGGGGTTCAAGCTCACAACCTTGAGATCAAAAGTTACAGGCTCTATTGACTGAGCCAACCAAATTTCCATATTAGGGAGAACATGAAGCATATGTCTACTGATATCTTCAAATAACCAATAAACATGAAAAATAAGTATACTTTAATAATACTTTTCCTCCTAGATTATATTTGGGAAGACAAGTTCTAAGATCTGACAAATAAATGATTCACTCAGATAATATTTTCTTTATTACAGTAGACTTTCTAATGATTTCAGCCATTTTGCTACCAAATAACTCTGGAGGAATCTTGAAGGATCACCACCTTCATGTAGTTACTGATTTATTTATGCCATCATTTGTTAAGCAAATATTTATTTCCCATTTGCAGTGCTCAGAGCATGGTGTTATGTTATGCCAAAGAGACAAAAATAAATCAGGCATGCCCTTGATCCCTAAGGAGCAGAACACTAGATGTTCTTTAGGAAGAGATTAATTTATTTTAAAAATAAAATTTGATGTGAATTTGTCTCCCCCCTCTCCCAAATCATCAAAAGCAATTAAGTTTGTGGGGCTCCTGGATGGCTCATGGGTTAAGCCTCTGCCTTCCGCTCAGGTCATGATCTCAGGGTCCTGGGATGGAGCCCTGCATCGGGCTCTCTGCTCAGTGGGAAGCCTGCTTCCTCCTCTCTCTCTCTGCCTGCCTCTCTGCCTGCTTGTGATATCTCTCTCTCTCTCTCTCTTTGTCAAATAAATAAATAAAATCTTAAAAAAAAAAAGGAATTAGGTTTGGAGGAAAGTTTGGCAGGACATTTGCACAAAATTTCCTCTCCTGGTTTCTCAGATAGTAAATTTAAAGGTCAATGGCCTCAAATGTGTAATTAGTTATAAAAATATATGCAGTATATACAGGTATATATACTTCCCTATAGGGGCAGATACACTTGTACTAATCTAATACAGTTAAAGTATACAATAAAAATATATTTCTTGTACAATTTACAAACATAAGTCTATATTTAAGAGAGTGAAAAATTAAAGATGACTTGATAATAACTAAACAGAAAAAAATTCCTGAAGATACCAAAGCAACTAGTAAAGTCTCATTACACCTGGTGTCAGATTCTGTGGTACTTACATAATAGTTTTTGCTAGTTTAGGGAGGAAAATCATGCCTATATTATCGCTGCATCTTATTAAAAAGGCAAATTAAGGGGTGCCTGGGTGGCTCAGTCGGTTGGTTAAGCATCTGCCTTCGGCTCAGGTCATGATCCCAAGGTCCTAGGATCAAGGCCCAGATCAAGCTCCCTGATCAGCAGGGAACCTGCTTCTCCTTCTTCCTCTGCCCCTCCCCACCACTCAGGCTCTCTCTCTCTCTCTCTCTCTCTCTCAAATAAATAAATAAGATCTTTTTTAAAAAAGACAAATTAAATAAAACTAGCCTTAATCAAAGAAACCCTATCATAAGTGATGTTCTTTTATTATTTTTAGAATAGTTTAAAATTGTATTATATTCATATTATTAAGGCAAACCTTCTTTAGCAATGTGCGTCTCAATACCACCTTTCTGAATTTTACTTTAAACATTTTAATGAAATTATTTAAAATATAATTATATACAAACGGAGAAATGACTTTTCTCTGACTTAAAAAAACCTATAACACAACATACATTACTTCAGATCAACAGTTCTTCCCCTGTGACATCCTACCTGAATGATCAGAAATTAAAAGGAAAAAGTAATGTAAAGGGCTGCTCCCTACTCCCAGAAGTGTAAAGAGATGCAGCTGTTCTAGCTCGAGGAAACGATTATAAATTATTAGTGTCAATCAAAGACGTTGATTTCCATCTCCTGATTAAATCTATACAAAAGATCTTCAAACATACAGTTCACTGCCACCAAATGACAAATCAATCAAGAAAGACAATGCAAGTGAGTGATTAGGCTGCGGGCAAAATATAATAGTAGATGTGGGTGGCATTTTCCCTCTCGCTCAAAGCCGTGTTATTAATCAGAAAATGGGATCGGCCATTTATCCCATCCACTTTTATTTTATTTTTTTAAAATATTTTATTTATTCATTTGACAGAGAGAGAGATCACAAGTAGGCAGAGAGGCAGGCAGAGACAGAGAGGAGGAAGCAGGCTCCCCACCGAGCAGAGAGCTCGATGTGGGGCTGGATCCCAGGACCCTGGGATCATGACCCGAGCCGAAGGCAGAGGCCTTAAACCACTGAGCCACCCAGGCACCCCCCATCTACTTTTATTTAAGCATTAAGAGATTTCAATATGAGCAACCTGTACCCTATAAACATTGAAACAACAAGCTTTTTAAGTGTGTTTGCTTAAGAAAAAATATATAGGTTTACTCAAAAACATTCAACAAATATGGGTGGGAAGAAATTACTTTGAAGCAAAAAGAAAAAAGAACAAAAAGAAAAATAACCCAAACTATAGATCACTCAATTAAACACCAAAAATGTCAAGCTTTTTTCACATTTTCTAGATTGATTTACGCTCTTATCAGGTTGGTTGTCATGTTCAATAAGGTTTGATTTCCATCACTAAAAGTCAAAAGACTTCAGGCAGTAAGACAAATGAAACAGGAAAAATGCTGGCGACATTGAATTCATAGCTAAAAGAGAAACTTTACTTTGGGTCACTTAAATATGTGTTGTTTTTATCTTTATTAGTAAATATTTTTGAGAAGTCCTTTCCCATCTGACGTATTTAACATCATTTGTGATTGAAATAAATATATCTAATGCCAGCTAGCTTAGTGTAGAGGATTTTACATCTATTATTTATATAGTCATTGTAGAAACTCAATATTTAATAATTTTACTTTATTACAAATATTAAAATATTACAAATATTTACAATATTTAATAATTTTACTTTGAGAATAAGTATTTTGGTGTCTAATTTTACAAATAATTTAAAATTGTCTTCATAAAAACATTGCTAGTATGTCAAGATACAAAATACTTGAAAAAGTAATCAAGTTGTTCATTTCTATTTAAATTCATGACTACAAAGTACTATCACTTTTTAAAAAACTGGACACTGATCTTATGATAAAATATATTGAGAGATCTTAATCAATTGTTATAAAATTACTTTTGGATACTTGCATGAAATAACAAGCATATTAATACTACTAGGAGTAGGGGCACCTGGGTGGCTCAGTGGGTTAAAGCCTCTGCCTTCAGCTCAGGTCGTGGTCTCAGGGTCCTGGGATCGAGCCCCACATCGGGCTCTCTGCTCAGCGGGGAGCCTGCTTCCCTCCCTCTCTCTCTCTGCCTGTCTCTCTGCCTACTTGTGATCTCTGTCTAGTAAATAAGTAAAATCTTAAAAAAAAAAATACTACTAGGAATAGCTGATATTAGGTATTTATGTATACTAATCCTCATTAACGATACTTCAAGATAAATTATTATTCTTATTTCACACATGAGATACCTGAGGTACAACAATCTCTATAGTCACACAGCTACCTATTGACTAGGGCTAATTTTTCAAATTACCCATACATCTGTTTTTTACATTTAAAGAGTTAATCGTGATTTCTCTAGAGATGTGAGCAAATAAGTAATACCTGGAAATACGTGAGGAAGTGCAATTGCATTTTTCCTGAAATTTAGAATTCTAGTGGCATCCTCACAGGACACTGCCCTCTTTTCCCCATGTAAGCAATGGCCACAAAACAACTCTTTATGCATCTTTATTCACTGAAATGGAACTATTTGGAACTCAATTTAGGAAACGCTTGCAGCGCAATGCTCAATACCATGCTAAGTGCTTAGCTGTCTACAATATTGGCTTCTAAACTTTTGGGCCTGAGACTTCTTTTAATAACAAAAAGTTTCATGGACTCCCATAAAATATTACTTGCACTACGTGTATGATTACAAGTATTCATAGCTGAGTTGAAAATTCTGAGTTCAAAATCCTAAATTAACTACTTCAAAGACGCTCTACTTACCTGACTCTGTACATGATGTTAACGTCTTTTAAGTGCACCTTCTCAGCTGCAGATGGAAGGCAGCAATTATAGGACTCCTTCTCTGTGAGTTTGTAGGTGAGTGTGCGCATGTGTGCTAGAAATAAATGATATTGGGGCGCCTGGGTGGCTCAGTGGGTTAAGTCTCTGCCTTCGGCTCAGGTCTTGATCTCATGGTCCTGGGATCGAGCCCCGCCTTGGGCTCTCTGCTCAGCAGGGAGCCTGCCTCCTCCTCTCTCTGCCTGCCCTTCCGGTGCCTTGTGATCTCTGTCAAATAAAAAGATAAAATCTTAAAAAAAAAAAAAATGTTTTAAAAAAAAGAAATAAATGATATTAATCTATGTAAAGCTGACTGGCATAAAATGAAAGCTCAAAAATACAAGTGCATTACTGAGAAATAGGTATAATCTCTGAAACGTAAAAGTTGAATAGCATTTGAGATTAGTATTTAATTAACAGCAATACACATTTGGAAAATGTGTAGCTCTTAGTAGCTCTTAGTGCATGATATTTATTTATTGTACTATCCAGTATGTGGTGTCTACTTGGATTTATAATCCCTGGAACACTCTGGAGAGTAACCGTTCTAGGCACTGCAGAATGACTGAAGGTTTTTGAAGAGAGGAATGACAGCAAGAAAGGTGTATTTAAGGAGATAAATTTTGTGGAAAGACTGTAGAAGGGATTCAGGCAATGAGAGAGAGGTGGCAAGATCAGTGAAAAGACTGTGCTATTCCCCGAAGGCTATGTGCATGTAAGCATCATTTCACTAGAAAGTCAATAAATGACTGCAAGGCAAGAATTTTATCATATGCTTTAAAAATGCTCAACTATTTTCAGCATAAATAGAATAAATCAAATCAGAGAAAGTTCTATAAAGAAACACAAATGGAGAGATAGAAAGTTATGAGGTATAAAATTCTTAACATACTGCTGAGGTCATTTTTCATTGGCACCGCTGGGGTCCTGCTGTCGCTGGAGGCCTGTGGTCCAGTGTGGCCCATATCAGACAAATGACATAAACTCTGATGTGGAGTGAAGGATGAGGAAAGTTGTACTAACTGCAAGAACCAGACTAAAAAGAGCTAGCATAGATTCCTGACAGATTATTTCCCTAAATTGCCATCCAAGTCATTGGAATATTGTTTACATTAAAGCCACCCATGAAATACAGGGTATGTGCACCATACCTGCATTTAGTATTTTCACAAGGCATCTTCTAAAGCAGATGATTTGGTACAATGCAACTTTCACTTGAGGATCAAGAGGAGTCTATGATCAATCCTGTGTGCATTTTTACTGAAATATGGATTAGAATCAAAGAACAGGTTGAAATTCAGGGTGATTCGTAGTAAATGAGATTTAGATAAATAATGTAAAAAAATGTAGCATCTTCTCAGAGAAGAGACAACATTATGCTTATTGCCCTATTGCTAAATCCCAGGTTTGTTAATTACCAGATAAAGCAATCTATTTTAATTGCATCTAATTAAGATAATTTAGACTCCAGGGTATTGTTAAAAAAGAAGGAAAATAAGGATAAAAAAATATTATCGAAGAAGGCAGTTCTCTTTGTATTTGCAGACATTTGTTAAAACTAGTAATTAAAAAATTAAATAATTGATTTAAATTAGAAAATGTTTAGAAGAATTCTTTTGAAAAGTAAATACATAGGCTGTCTATATACTAATAAAATGCATGAAAATTTATTTAATATCAAGTTTTTAATTATTTTTCTTATATTAACATACCAGTCTTTGCTGACAGTGCAACTCACCGTGTTCTGAAATACAAGGCAAACTTAGAGACCCGTTTTCAATAGGTCTCTTCACTATTCATGTGTCACTGGTGCTATCTCACAAATAACTTATAAAACAAGTCTTTTGGGACGCCTGGGTGGCTCAGTTGGTTAAGCGGCTGCCTTCGGCTCAGTTCATGATCCCAGCGTCCTGGGATCGAGTCCCATATCGGTCTCCTTGCTTGGCAGGGAGCCTGCTTCTCCCTCTGCCTCTGCCTGCCTCTCTCTGCTTGTGCTCACTCTCTCTCTCTCTCTAATAAATAAATAAAATCTTAAAAAAAAATTAAAAAAAATAAAATAAAACAAGTCTTTTTCATTGGCCCTTTCCATATATTTGTCCACATTATATTCTTAAATATATGTATAAAATTTATTATTTAATTATATAACATATAATTATTAAATAATAATATATTAATACTAATTATTAAATAATAATACATATCACATTTTGGGGTACTAGATAGGTTTGTAGTATAGCATGTGGACTTGTAATTTCACCAACTTAGGGGTAGTTGTGGTAAGCAATACTCCTTAAATGAAGCTGTGGTTTTGGAATATTCCATAACTTACATGCCATATATATGGTTTTAGCATGGTAATAAAAAGATAATCTTTTCCTTATTATACTGTCAATAAATCCCACTGTTTTAAAATTCTTCATTAAAAGATCTTTATTTCCATTAGAAATGTAGTTTCTGGGGCGCCTGGGTGGTTCAGTGGGTTAAAGCCTCTGCCTTCAGCTCAGGTCATGATCCCAGGGTCCTGGGATCAAGCCCAGCACCTCTACTCAGCAGGAAGCCTGCTTCCTCCTCTCTCTCTGCCTGCCTACTTGTGATCTCTGTCAAATAAATGAATAAAATCTTAAAAAAAAAAAGAAATCTAGTTCCTAAAACCAGCATGGCAGGGCTTAACAATATATTCCCTTTTTATTACAAGAGAAACCTAGGAGACAAATTATTCCATTAAGAAATTTCAGTCCAGGGGCACCTGGGTGGCTCAGCGGGTTAAAGCCGCTGCCTTCGGCTCAGGTCATGATCCCAGGGTCGTGGGATCGAGCCCCGCATCGAGCTCTCTGCTCTGCGGACAGCCTGCTTCCTCCTCTCTCTCTCTGCCTCTTTGCTTACTTGTGATCTCTATCAAATAAATAAATAAAATCTTTAAAAAAAAAAAGAAATTTCAGTCCAACTAAGAAAATAAATAATCTTTCAGAATTTTATTTTAAAGATGTAGATGCATGTCTAGTAACAAAAACAGACACCCCACCATCCACATTTGACTTCATTCTCTCTGAGAATCAAAAAGAATAGATCTTGGTTCTTTGATTTTTGTATTATAAAGTGGGAAGATCTCTCAAAATATCCTGTGTAGCTCTTTTTTTTATCTCCACGCGATAAAGGAATGTGAAGAGTCCTATAAACTTTATTAGAAAGGTACTATAATATTTTTTCACAATATAAAAACTGCAAGTGTTAAAAATAATAATTATCTGATTTCATTCTAACATTAAAGTCACACACAGAAGAGGAAATCACCATAATCATCAACTAAAGAATGGAAATGGTATACGCAGGAGAGATCATAAAATGTTACTTTGATACATTCCTTTAATCGTATTCATTCAAAAATGGTTATTCCTCGCCTATTTTGTTCCAGACACTGAGCCAAGCATTTGGTGTTATCATTTTCAAGCCTCACAACAAGCTCGTGAGGTCGTTAGTTTTCTAATTTCATAGATGAGGAAACTAAGACGCAAGCACGTCTCACTCGCCAATATAATGAACTGGTGTGTGGAGCCAAGATTCAATGGGAAGTCTATTGCCAGAGCTGATTAATTCTCCACCCTAATTTTTTTCTTATTCCCAAGAAACACGGGTAGAAATAGTGAGGGGTTTATAAACATAAGCTTTTGTCCTATTTTGTACGAACTGACTAGGTACTTAAGTAAGAAAGGGTGCTCAAGGGGCGCCTGGGTGGCTCAGTGGGTTAAGCCTCTGCCTTGGGCTCAGGTCGTGGTCTCAGGGTCCTGGGATGGAGCCCCGCATTGGGCTCTCTGCTCCGAGGGGAGCCTGCTTCTCCCCTCTCTCTCTGCCTACTCCTCTGCCTACTTGTGATCTCTCTCTCTGTCAAATAAATAAACAAAATCTTAAAAAAAAAAAAAAGAAAGAAAGAAAGAAAAGGCGCTCAACATAGCAAACCAGGGCATCTGACACGAAGAACCCACAGTATACGAAATACGTGCTCTGAATCTGAAAAGCAGATATAGTTGTTTGAGGTGACTGATGGGACATTTAATAAATAAAATAGTTTTGTCTTTGTATTTTCTTTCTGCCAGATTATATATCAAATTGAATTCTCCTCAGCTTTCAGGAAACATTGCTTATAATCTTATTGTTCAGAGTTAATTGACCAACTGCCTAATAAAATGAAGCGTGGAATCATAGCAACTGTAAGATCATTGCTGGACATTCACTGTTTTTATTGAGGAATCTTCTCTCTGTGGCACCCTACACTCCACACCCATATCACTCCACAGAGAAATACACAACAACTCTCACAATACAATTGGACTCTGGACCATTCTGAGGAGACTTGAGGGGAGCCTGAAAGATGAGGAAATGTCATTGTCAATCATTTAAAAACACAGGGCATGGAAAGTAGGGTAACGGTACTTAAGAACTCCTATGCTTTTCAGAGCATCTTTCCAAAAAAAATGCACAGCAATATTCTGTCAATATCCTATATTTGCAGATGAGGAATTAGAGAAAGATGGGACTGTGGACTTCAGAAGGATGGTAGAGAGTATTAGTGGACAATATTATACTAGTATTACATAATATTCTACATGTGGATTGCTTGGTTTAAGTTCTGTGCCCTCCATAAAGCCTGGACTCATTGGGGTGTGTGGAATCAAGGCTGGTTCTGTGGACACAGGGTTCAGAGCTTTAGAGAGGAAACTGTTCTTTCCAGCACTCCCCACACAGAACAATGGAGGGTTGCAGTGGCAATCAGCAAGAATTCCTGGGGAGAAGATGGTTTGAGATTAGAGTTAGAGTTCATGTTGTGAATTTCAACAATGATTTCAATGTGGAGTTCTTTCCCTGGTAAATTTAGGAACCCTTTGATAAAAAAGGTGGTGGTGTCTTTTACTGCTAAAAATAACCAGTGCTTTCTGGAAGATCAGAGTTTTGCAAAATTAATTTTTTTAAGATATGCTTTTATCACAGTCTCAAGTCTTCATTAATGAAAGAGCCATCACGGTGCAACATTTCCCATATTACAGTAAGCTGAAAGTATTTTCATGAACAAGTTTAGTATCTTCACACTAGTTTTTCTGCAAAAGAGAATACTTAAAGGTATTTTTTAGAAGACAAGGGATGATAACCCTTGAGAAACCTTTAAGAAACAAGAGACCTTGTTTCTTAAATCAGATTTTAGATGGAATTATCGAAAATGAATATGTGGCTCATTCAATGTCACTCCAGGGTCTGGTAAATATCAAGGGAAAGTTATGTGGTCAACAGGGATCTCCCAAAACTTACTTGTATCAAATTAAGATACTTAGGGAACTCCTGCTCTATGGAATTCACTTCCAAGTTTTGTTAATGCAGATTTAGATGGGCTCTGAAGCAGCCGCTGGAGGTTTTACTTTTATAGATACCTAAACTAGACAGACTGACTTTGGAAGTAGCTATTGACTTTCTGTATCCTAGGCAGTTTCATATCGATCTTGAGGCAACTCAATTATCCACACCTGGAAGAGGCAATGAATTTGAATAGTGTTCATGGCTTTTTTTATGCATCTTTTTCCCTCTTTGTGAAGGGCAACGACTTACACTCTGCAAAATGAATCAGCACGGAGATACTCTTGCTCTCTTCTTGAAGGTAACAGAAAAGAATCTTTAAGATAAAGCACTTGCTAGCCCAGTGGGGAGGTTATTTATGAATACTTATTCTATTCAACTTTCATAGTCTAAATGATTAAAACATTTTCCTTTTTTAAAAAAATTCTAGGTTAGTTAAATGTTAAACCTCAAATAGTTGAGATTTTAAGAAGTATTGTCTCATTGTCCAAAATTAATAATAGAGAAAACATTATATACAGAGGAGAGGAGAAACATATTGCAGGATAATTGAATTACTTTTTATTGAGCAATGGCAAGGTGATTTCTTTTTTTTTTTTTAATATTGAATTGTAGCACTTCAGACATAGAAGACATGAGAGCGTGAGCTTTCTAATAAGAACTGGGGTACAATCTTGGTGGTGATTCCATCAGATTCTCCTGGTGTGATGTCTGGTAAGTTATTTGACACTATGATTCAAGGAACTCTAGGGCTCCTGGAATAAATTTAGATAATTACCATACTGCCTCATAAGGGCTGCTATGAAGAGTAAATTAAATAATGCATACAGATGCCTTATACCAGTGCCTGCGACAAATTAAATGACCAAACGTGTTGTTAACAAGCTCAGCTCCATTATTTTACAGGTAAAGTAAGGCACGGTCATGTTAAAATACTTGATTAAGGCAACAAATCTAATTAAGGACAAAATGGATTAGAAGCAGTGCTTCTAGCGTTTTGAAATTTGTCATTTTAAATTGAAGTATGTTTAATTCTCATATTCATGCCTATCATACTTTTCAAGTTAAGCATTATGCATATTTATTAAGCCCCTCTTTTCTTCAAAGCATTGACCTAAACACTGGGGGAGATATATTCATAAATCAGCACACTCATAGAGCTTATCATTTAATAGAAAAAAAATAAGAATATAAGACGAGGATTATAAAATAGGCACAACATTCTATAAGAGAAAAGATCACTTTTAAAGGCAATTGAAAAAGATTTCCTACATGATTTGTTATTGAAAAGTATTTTTTAAATGGATTTCTATTCTCCTTGACAAAAGCTTATTATAGTTAATTGGGCTCCTTGCACTTCCTTCTAAGAACATGTTACATTAAACTGCTATGTTTTCACTCACCCTATGCTTCACACCTTTTTGTTATTGCCATAAATACTTTATTTCAGGATGAAGATATAATCACCCAGGAGTCTCAGTGTTTAAAAGCCACAATCACATCATGTTGTGAAAACTTTAAAAAAAATGAATAATAAAATTGCTTGGTGTCAGGAGATTGTCTATCCTTTTGTTTGATGGTACGGATTTTTACACCACTGTTATTTAATCCATGTAAAATAAATAACATTTCCTTTATCACTGATTACCTGTCTTTATATCTGAATAGCTCCATATTTCATTTTAAAATAATTTTTAAATAAGGATTTTTCATAGAATCTGATTAACTTTTTAATAGTTCTCTCTACCTTCACTCAGCTTTAACCATCTTCCATATCAGCCCATCCTCCAGGCTGGTAGGGACACATCTGAGCTCTCTCAGCTCTCTGGACCCTGGTACTTGCCACAATAAATGGTCATCATAAGTATTTCCATTTTCTCCCTACTGGAAAATGAATTCCTAGAAGGCTAAATCTAAGTCCTTTACCTCTGACATTCAATAAATGTTTTCTGAATGGATCAATCAAATGGAGCTCTTTTACAAGGAGGAGAATTTACCCTGTATAGCTGGAGTACAAAAGAGGTTAAAAAAAAAAAAATCAAGAGTAGTCAAGGGAACGATTTATACATTATCTTGAGAAAGAATATAGAAATATATATATAAGATTGACTATCCTGAGGTAGGAGAAAAAAAAGACCAAAAACATGAAGGAATCTAAGGTACTAGTAAGAAAGTCATTAAAATGGTTTGCTTGCTTTGATTTTCTCATTTAATTATAATATATCTGTTTGCTCAATATACTTGGGTGAATAATATTATTTAAACATGTTTCATAAATATGAAAGCAGAAGATGAGTCATAATTATGAAAAGAAAAGTTTGAAAAATAAAATTCACTTTAAAAGGAAATTTCTAAAGATTTGACTAAAAGCTAGGATGCCCTCTGGTGTGCATAGATTTTAAAAACAGTCTAATACCTATTTTTCATATGTATTCTCTAAGCACTAATTGCTAAAAAAAATTCCATTAGTAAATGCAACAATTCACAACATATTTAACTTCAAAAGACCCAAAATACTAACATAAAGATATTTAATGAATTTTTAGAATGTAAATGCAAATCAGCCTATTCTTTTTTGTTTATGTCTGAGGGCAGTGATTTCTGACTAAAATGCCAAAGCCTTATTTCTCTATGAGCTTGTCTACAACTCATCACGGGATTATGAATAAACATGACTGGAAGAGTATGCAGATTTCCTAATAGAAAAGCCATGAATGTTTTAACACCCAGGGGTTCAAATTATAATAAAGGGATAGCACCTGTCACTGGAGGCAAACTACAAGATCACCTTTCAGTCCCTGGAGCAATTAAATCACTGACAATTTAGCCTTTCTCTGGCAAGTAGAGTCTCCAAAGACTTCCAAATATATATACACACAAATATAAATCTCAGAGGGCCACATGTAGTACAGTTCCCTTACATTATGCTTGTTCATTAGTAAGCACTTTTTCCCAAATACCTTATTAAATTTTTTCAAAGAAGCTTATGTTGATTTCCTGTATTTTATTAAATTATAAAAGGAGAGATTACATGTCCACTTCTAATCATGACAGTTGATCACTAATATGATAGGACCTTTCCGTTTCAATAAAACATCCCTCTACGTAGTATGTATGCAGATAGGATTTCTGCATTACTGCTCTTGTAAAACTATATCAAGTCATTTACCTAGTGGGATACATGTACAGGAAAAATATAGAGAAAGATTACACTGAATGCTCTGGAGGAACGAGGTAGCATTTTTACTACTCATGTTTATCCGTCTGAGAAAATACAGGGACTGCTCCTGCTTACAGGAGGATTCTGAGGGCTCGTTTCTGCGGAGGGCTTTACCCACCATCCTGACCACAGCTTCGTGCTCTAAGGAGACATGGTACAGGAGGAGCTTCCTGGGATGGAGGCTGGCCCACCCATGGCTGAGTGGCATGAAAGTGAGGAATGCAGGAAGCAGAAGTGCAGGGTATAGGAATCCGGAAGTAAGTAGAACCCTAAAATAGAAAAAACAAAGCCCACAGCACTAGCAAAGGCATATGTAGCTTAAACATCTCAAGGAGGAACACTGCAGGAAAGAGGGGAAGTACCTTCTTCTGAGGAAAATCTCTACAGTAGCAGTAGGGCAGCTGAGCTTCTAGAAGATGACATACAGCACCGTTCCATTCACAACAACCTCTACTCTATGTGCTGGCTGGCGGGCAGTGCAGACAGTTTTCTTTTTTTCTTACCGTCCTCAATAAACTCACATTAACTGAAGTTACCTTGGCAACTATCCATTCTTTTAGCCTAAAATGCTCAGTTAGAAGACTTCACTGTACTCTAGCGACTTCACTGTTCCCGCATCATATATTTAATAGTGTCATTTTCAAAGATGGTTCATTACAATGGCGAAAGGGGAGAGAGAGTTTAAAATATCAGGAAATTAGTTCTGTGAGAGCAAATAATTAATGACTAGTACTACAACATCTAGTACTGAGAAGATCAAGTTTTAAATACTACAGTGTTGCTAAACAGATGATGAAAGTAAAGAATGGCAATCGGGAATGAATCTGTATATCCCATAAACGTTTTTTAAAGCTCCTCTTATAACCAGACTCTTTGTGGGGTGCCTGGGTGGCTCAGTCAGTTAAGTGGTTGGTCATGATCTCAGGGTCCTGGGATCAAGTCCTGCATTGGGCTCTCCATTCAGTCAGCGGTGAGTCTGCTTCTCCCTGTCTCTCTATGATCTCTCTTGCTTTCTCTCTCAAATAAATAAATAAATAAAATCTTAAAAAAAAAAAAAGGCAGACTCTTTGTATTAGCTACTGGAAATTGAAATATTAAAAGACGATGTCCTACATTATGAAAATTCACATATTAGGAGCATAAGATGTGTAGAGAAGTATTTAAATGTAAAAATTAGCAGTGAAAGTAGCAAAGTTATAACAGAAATAGATCTTGAGGTTAAATTTGAATAAACAAAGCTGTATGTGAAAAAGTATAAGATGGATACCAAAGAATATACCTTTCAAATAACCTAAACAATTTTCATTTTTTTAAATAGAAGCTATGCCTCTTTCGTACTAAGTTGAGAGGCTGGTAATGTTAAATAATTGCCCTTTTAAACATTGTCATTTAAGAGAAAAATAAAGTTTTGATTTTAAATAAGAAATACATGCATGTGTATGTGTGTGTGTGTGCACGTGTGTGGATGCGTACACAATAAAACACATTCACGTTCAATTGCTGTTAGTGGGAAGTTACAGATTTTGTTGCTTAGAAATGAGAGCTTAGCTGAAGACACTTAGCCATTATGGTTGTAAAATTTAACAAAGGCATGCCTTGTGATGTGTATTACCTACTGTCTAGTCCAAATGATGAGTGTAGTTTTATATGACAACCATATCATTTAAAAAATGCTATTTGGAGTATAATTCCTAAAGTTTATGGGCCATTATAAATTCCTAAGATATCTACTAAAATTCCTTAGTTTTGTGTTCTACTTCAAATGTACCAAATGACATTTTCCAAGAAGGGATTGTTGATTTTGTATTTATAATAATTTCTCCCAGTAAGTCTTAGACTCAGATAAAATTTGGGAAACATTTTTCTAAAGGATAAAAATGCATAGTGATTACTTTTATTGTGGTTTCTTTGAATGCTAATAATTAGAAAGGACTTGTATGAGAAGGGGAATGTGCATCACAATACTGCTTCTCAAATCTGCCCATTAAGAATCACCTGCTAAGTTTTTAAAACACAGATTTGGGGACCTTGCTTCAGATGTAGCTGCTTAAAAAACTGTAGGGATTTTAATCTTTTAAAAACTTCCCACGTAAAAGTTTTATTAGCCCCTTGGGGATCTTCACTCTGAGGCTTCTTTGAAGAGCTGAAGGAGGGGAAAATGTCCCAGTAAATAAATAACTAAATTTGCATTGTCTAGGATCCTAACAATTTTTAATTTGTTTTCATCTATTTCTTTTACTACCTGACTTATATCCTACCATTGTGCCTTTTATGTTTTATACTCTACACTAGCCTTAAAGTTACCTTTATAAAATACTAAGTAGCTCAGCTCATTCTCATTCCCTTCCCCAAAAATTTCTAAGGATCCTCTAAGTTTGCCAAAAAAAGTCCCAAAAAACCTCAGTTTCGCTCATCATATTTATTTTTTCTTCCTTTCACCAAAGACCTATTAAATATCTACTATGTTCCAGACAATGTTCTAGGTGCCACTTATTGACTCATACATATACACATAAACACACACACACACACACACACACACACACACTAGGTCCATGTTCTCATGGTGTTTTCCCTCTAGAAGCAGGAAACAGAAAATCAAATAAACACTACTAGCATATATAGAGCACTATTTCCATGATTCACCAGATAACAGTAGCCAACCCAAGGACAGACATAGCATCTGAAGTCCACTGAAGTCTAGGAAGTTCCTAAATGGGTACAATTAGAGGTATGTTAGCCTCTGAAACCAAATGCAAAAATTTGTGTGCATATGCATGTTCAGAGGTTTTGGAGCTGAATGTCCATTGTTCTTATCAGGTTGATCAGATGGGTCACTGGTCCTTAAAAGTTCAAGAATTATTTTACTGCAGATGTGTCTGACAAATCCAAATGACTTCAGATCTCAATCAGAAGGATGTATGAATTTCCTATTGCTGCTATAGCAAATTACCATAAATTTGGTGGCTTAAAAACCACACAAATATATCCTTTGATAGTTCTAGCAGCCAGACATCTGAGATCTGTTAAACTGAGCAAAAGCCATGGTGTTGACTAGGCTAGGTCCTTTTCAAGGGTCCAAAAGAAATCTCTTTCTCTGCTTTTTCCAGCTTCTAGAGACTTCTCTTTCTTAGCTTGTGGCTTTTTCCACCATTTTAAAAATATGTTACTTAAATCCTTTGTTCTGTCATCCTATCTCTTATGATCCACCCCGGTTTTCTGTTTCTGTCTTATAGGGACCCTTGTAATTACATTAAGGGCCTACCTGAATAATCCAGGATAATTTCCCCCATCTCAAGATCTTTAACTAAATCACATCTTCAATGTATTTTTTGCCATATAAGTAACGTTAACGAATTCTGGGAATTAGGATGTGGATATTTTGGGGAGATATTATTGACCCTAGGGAATTATTTAAGAAAGATTGTTAGATTATGTGTAATCCCTGAAATCATAAATTCTAAGTGGCCATTTCCTTCTTGTAGATATAAAGTCGCCCAGTCCCTTTTACACAGATCTTATATAGCATAATATAGCTTACATCAGGGGTTTGCAAAATTTTCTATAAAGTAACTATTTTAGGCTTTGTGTTGTAACTACTCAGCTCTGTCACTGGACTGGAAAAGGCGGCACAGGCAATATGTTAATAAGTGGATAGAGATGTGTTTGAATAAAACTTTATTTAAAAGAGAAAACGAGCAGTGGACAGAATTTGGCCCATAGTCTAAAGGTAGATGACCCTGGTTAAAACAGCACAAACATATTAAGTATTTATTCAACACCTGTTTTATATGAGGTTGTTGTTGGTAAGAGTGTAATGTGTTGTATAGTCTGGTGTTTGGATACAAATAGTTTCACATATCATTTCTCTCACTTGTAAGTATCATAAATTAGAGAAATTAATCTCTCTGAAGAACTATATCTGTACAATAGTCACATTTACTTAATTGAGTTGTTTTTAAGATATGTTATCATATGTAAAACAAAGGTCTCTGAGCTTGGCACATATTAGGCACTCAATAAATATTATTTCACATCATGTCCACAAATAATTTCTGAGGTATCATCATTATTTCACTTGACTATAGAGACATACCTACAGACTTAATAGACAATATAGTATGTGTGTATTATTGTAAACATGGGTAGGTATTTAAAAGTATTAAAAAGAAGTCACAGTTAATATTTAGCTGTATGTTTGAGATCTTAAATTTGAGTTTAAAACATTATTTAAGAATTACTAAAAATAAAATTTAGGGGGCGCCTGGGTGGCTCAGTGGGTTAAAGCCTCTGCCTTCGGCTCAGGTCATGGTCTCAGGGTCCTGGGATCGAGCCCCGCATCGGGCTCTCTGCTCAGCAGGGAGCCTGCTTCCTCCTCTCTCTCTCTGCCTGCCTCTCTGCCTACTTGTGATTTCTATCTCTCAAATAAATAAATAAAATCTTTAAAAAATAAAATAAAAAAAATAAAATTTAAAACTAGACTTTTTACTTATTTCTATTATAATAGTAGAAACAATGTATACATCTAATTTAAGGATAATTCAAATTTAAATAGCACATACTCTTGACTTAATTAAAACCCAAAATGTACCATTGTGTGTTTTCACTGCTCAAGAAGCACTAATGACATTTTGACAGATGGACTTGGAAATCAATTAAAAGTCAGATTAGCTTTCTTCTTATTATGAAACCTTTCAGATACTTTGAAGGAGGATTCTGTTTGTTTTAGGCGGTGCTGATTGGTGATTTGATATTTTAATATGTACTCTTTTCTAACTCAAATGTCACAGTCCACTTATTCACATTACAATATTACTGCTATGAAAGTCCATTTCACACAGTACCAAATGAAGTGAAATATTGACAGAGCTCAATTATTTTCCTAGTTAATAATATGTATAAAATCACAGAGAAAGTACTCACTTTCATAATGATAACATATGAAATTACTTTGACCAAACTATCTAAAACATCTTGACTTAAGAGAGGAAGTAACTTCTCCAATTTGTCCTATACTGGAGGGCTATTAAAAAATTGTAACTATTTTGATACTTAATAATTATAAAAGCCAAATCAAACTTTTAAAAACTTACTTATAGCAAACATTTTTCTTAATAGAAAATTTCATAAAATCTGGTCCGAAAGAGAGATGATGTGGCATTTCTGGTTGTTTTATTTCAAATGCCAGATTAGAGAGCTACATTTCGTCTTTTGCACTCTAGTGTTTTATATCATTCTGATAAAGAATTCTTCATTTTAAAACATTATAAAATAATTTCTAGAACTTAAACCCAATTCTGAAAAAGTATGGATACATTTAAGTATCTTAAAAGAAAGTACTTGACTTACATGTTAATTCTAAAATATCATCCTTATAATATTTATTTTTGAATAATGGAAAACTGATAGTCTTAAAGAAAATTTCATTTAATATTTGTGTGACTATCAACAGTTCTAATTTTATTTGTGATCATTAGTTCTAAGCATGTAAAAGTTACTGAAGTACAAGCAATTATTCACATATTTTATTAGATGCTGCAGATACCAAAGTGTTGAGTAAGTCATGATCCTTTCCCTTAATTCAAAAAAATTATAATATAGTAGCAAAAAACATGTAAACTGTACTATTATTTTTCATTCATGGTTCACCTGTAAATGAATCATCGTTAATCATTGACTGAATCTTTGCTTTCATTGTTCAGCTATGCTGTGCTAAATACAAAAATGAGAAAATAACATCTGCCCATGGAAAAGTTATATTCTTTAAAAAAAAAAAAAAAAGAAGATTTTATAGAGGCGCCTGGATGGCTTAGTTGGTTAAGCAACTGCTTTGGTTCAGGTCATGATCCCAGCGTCCTGGGATTGAGTCCTGCATCAGGCTCCCTGCTCAGTGAAGAGCCTGCTTCTCCCTCTGCCTCTGCCTGTTGCTCCCTTGCTTGTGCTCTCCATCTCTCTGACAAATAAATATATAAAACCTTTTTTTTAAAAAGCAGGCTCTCCATGGAGCAGGGAGACCAATGCAGGACTCAATCCTAGGACTCTGGGATCAAGACCTGAGCTGAAGGCAGATGCTCAACTGACTGAACCACCCAGGTGGCCCAGAAAAGTTACATTCTAAGTAAAGCTCAATGACTGGTACTTAAAAAGTGAATTAGAGTTTCATGAAAATGATTTTTTTGTTTTTAGTATGGTTAGATAGTTATTTGCATATGATAAGAAGTATGCACCTATTATGAGTATAATGGTGAAAGATATTAGAAAAGATAGTTATTTGACAGGAGAGATAAAATACGGAAGATACTTATGTATGAATATATGCATGACATATATAAACATGCAAGTCTTATGCCTCTGGGAGATTTTTGGTATGCTCCATGGGTGAGAGGGCATTTGAATTGGGGCTTAGACAGTAGACAGTATTCTTATAAAGCAAGGTGAAAGAGATCTTCCAGAAAGAGAAGATGGGTCAAGCAAAGCATTAAAGGTGAGGGCGGGAAAAAGTCAAATTTGGGGAAAGTTAAATGGCTTAGTTTTATTTGAGTGGAGTCCCAGGGTATATGGTGTGGGGTCAGGATGCACTTGATTAAAGGAAGCTCCTGAAACAAATTTGCACTTCACTCCAGATAGAAAGACAATTTTTCAAGCCGAGATATGAAAGAGAAAGATGATGTTGACAGCATTTAGTAGGATGGGCTACGGGTTAATAGAAGCTAGAGATTGAGAGACAGTTTTAAAATAAGATACACAATGGATTAAGTGAGTGATGAAAAAAGAACCAAAAGAACGGAGAAGCACTGTAGATGAAGAGAACAGTTTTGGTAGGATCTCTCCACGCTCAGTACAGTATTGCATAATGGCTCAAACCACCTTGGAGGCAGAAAGGTCAGCATCCAGGGCCTTGCTTTTCATTTATTCCCCAAGTGACCTTTAAATTTCTTTTTTCACCTCTGAGACCAAGAACGAATAACAGCACCTACCTCATAGACTTGGGAGAATAAAATGAGATGTGTGTGGAAAGTGCATAGTACAATGTCTTTTAGAGGAGGGTAGTCAAGATAGTCACAAAGTGTCTAATGGCTGATTAAATGAATGGGAGAGCCAAAAGAACAAACAGAATGTAACCGAGGTTTCCATTCTGATTGAGCCATTAACAGAAGCACAAAAAGCTGGACAGAAAGAGGGTGATAAGGCATGGAGCTAAACATGGGACTCAAAATCTATACCTGTTCTTCAAATACCTTGCATTGTTAGTTCTTACCATATATTGCAGTCTTCTTTCAGACTTTGCTAATTTTTCCTCAGTTATTCTATTCTAAGACACAACTGTTTTTATTAAAAGCTTCTGATATTTCGTCCCACTTTTACTACCATAGAGCAGTTGGCTTGCTTCTGTCCCCACAGGTTTCCTTGTCATTCATCGCCTTCTGCTGTATTGATGAAATGACTTTTTGTGAATTTGTATTCAATCTAACACCTCCTTTTCTAAAAGGTAGGACCTAGAAAAAGGTTGCAGTTTCTGGGGCCAAACAGATTGTGGCACAGCTGATCTTTGTTGAAAATCTATACTGATTGCAATAACTGGATCGATCATGTAGCCATCTGCATCGATTGGTAAGAATGCTGACAATTTGAATAAACTGTCATTTTGCATTGAAAACCATTGCCCAAACCTCTATGATTAAAATCAACTTTCTTTTAAATAGAGGGCAAAAGGAAAACAAAAACCAAATCAGGGTACGAAAAAGATATCTGTGAACAAGAAAAATAATACCACTCCTTTACTAACATCACTATGACTGTTAAACACTTTTATTGTTAAACCTCTGGTACTGCCCAAGGAATCTGAATATGTTTAAAATGATAGCTTTGAAAATATGTGGATAGATAATAACAGTGAAAACTATTTAGAAAGATAGAGCTATACAGAAAACATATAGTGAAATATATACAGATAAGACTTTGTCAATTATGAAACCCCCAATATAAAATTGTTGAGGAAAATACTGCAGTTGCGCTTGTCTTTTTTGCTTACTAATATTAAGCTCATGTTCTACCTAAAACTATGTATAAATGTATGTTTCAATTCTAGTGTGCAGAAAATATTTTTCTTATAATATTCTAAAGTTCAAAACTAGTTTTTCAAACTGTCACTCATATCTTGGTTTCCTCTACTGTTTACTTGTGAGAAATAATAACAAATCTGGGGAAGAGTTTTTGAGTTTATTTAGTTTAATACAAAAAATTGTTTTGTGAGAAGTGGGATTAGAGTGATATTATTAAATTTTATTCAGGATGTGTGAACTTCTTGTTCACTACTCAGAGAAAAGTACCTACCTCTGAGAACAGCGATGTGAAAACATATATGGTGATGCCTTAAGTGTTGTTGCCAACATCTTTAAAATAACCAGAAATTTCAATCAACAATGCAAATTATTTCCTTTGATTTTAACCCATTTCTATCTCTATTTGAAGAATCCAAATGCTAAATCTTTCTTTTCCTTATTTCTAAAACAATACATCCATAAATGTTTTGACTGACTAATCAGCAATTCTTTTTGCATATAGACAGAACAAATTACCTAGATAATTAAATATCCCAGATGTGCCAGGTGTTTATGACAAAAGTTCTCTGTTTGAAAACTATCCAAAGCTTACTTAATCATCAATATTTTAATTTTAAACAAACGAAAACCATAAATAGTATTACTATATCAATGCTATAATAAATAAATGCTACAATCGTAACAGAACTAGAAGACACGCATTACTGATAACTAATAGATTTTATTAGATACTAATTTGAAAAGGGGGCACCTGGGTGTCTCAGTCAGTGTAAGCATCCCACTTTTGATTTTGACTCAGGTCACGATCTCATGGGTCTCGAGTTCTTACAGAGTTGGGTGCCATGCTCAGTGCGGGATCTCCCTGAAAGAGTCTCTCTTCTTCTCCCTCTTCGCCTGCCGCAGTCACTTGCACTCTCTCTCTCAAATAAATAAATCTTTTAGAAAAATATCAATCTGAAAAATTAAAATACTCAAACTATAAATATTAATGAAAATGCATAAAAGAGAATTTTGGTATACCATATTAACCAATATTAACTATTGATTTCTACTTAAACTTGTGTATATTTTCCTTCTCTATTTTTCTCATGAAACTAAATTCAATTTCAAAATTAAAAATTATCTTAAATAAATTTTCTATTAAAATTAATCTTGGTTATTCTGTAGAGACCTCTGCATTAATTTTATCATTAAAGTGAACTTATTTCCTTTATTTAAAAATCAGCATGAAATATAGAATTGAGTTTTAGAAGATTACTTAGTCATTGTTGCTAAGGTTGGCAAAGTATGAAGATCACAATTTATATATTCATATATTCTTTCATGTGATCCATTGTAAACAAACAACATTAAATGCTCTTATTTATCTTCTTTGATGAATATATATTACTCTGAAGTCTGATGAAGAGATAAAACATCTTTTTCACTAAATATTTATTAAAATAATATTTTCTATGCTCACCAGGGCAAATTCCAGAACCTGAAGGGACTGAAGTGATAGAAGCCTTATGATTATCAGATCAGTAATATTCTCTCTTACTCTTTATCAGATAAATACAAATAAAATATGATGCACACCATATGATTTCACTCATATGTGGAATTTAAGAAAAAAAAACAAAGAAAATGAAAGAAATTTTTAAAAAGACTTGTTACTATGGAGAACAAATTGATCTTATCAAAGGGGAGGTGGTTGGGGGATGGGTGAAATAAGTGATGGGGATTAGGGACTGCACTTGTCGTGATGAGCACGAGGTGATGTGTGGAAGTGTTGAATCACTATATTGTACACCTGAAACTAATATAACACTGTATGTTAACTATACTGGAATTAGAATTTTAGAAAAATGTTGATGTACATAAAGAAAGGCCCAAGTTCCTGGCTTGGAACACTTGAAACACACACACACACACATATGCATACGTATATATACATATGTATGTGTATATATACGTATGCATATGTATATATGTATATGCAAATATGTGCATATATATGTATATACATATGCATACATATATATGTACGTATGTATATATATAATGTAAATTGAAGACAGTTACTTAAACTTAAAATAAAGGCACAAATCTTTAATTCCATATTAAAATCAAAATCCTGATTTTACTGATTTGCTGAAAAGTCATTATTTGCATGAAAGTCTCCATTCCTTTCTTTTAAATATATTTTAAGAAAAGTCCAGTAATATCAAACCATTAAAAACAGTTTATAGTTGTAAATTTCTCTCCTCCTTCCCCTCTTTTGTTCTCTCTGTCTCTCTGTCTGTCTCTCTCTCTCTCACACACACAGACACTTGTGCATGTGCACGGACACACACACATACTCATGTAGACATGCACGGTTTTAGCTATGTACCATAAATAAGTATAATTATCACAATTAAAGCAAGTCATTTTTATCCAGTTGTGCTACATAATTTCAAAGACTATTATCAATAATTATACACAGATTATATTAATTGTATTAAACATAAGTAACTAGTTCTAGATCTATAAATATACATATAGAGAAATGGTGATTGATAAATTACAGAAAAATGATCATTAGATAGCTAGGCTGATGATAACAAGCTAGCTAGCTAGATGATAGACAGGAAGACAGATTTTGTACATATATTTTCTTGTACATGTATTTTCTTTAAAAACTGTTCACCTTAATTTATGAGTTCAATTTTCTTTCATAATTGCTTCCACTGCAAGTATTTCTCAGTTCAGTGTCTGCTTTGGGGAAAAAAACACATTTCCTTTCTTTTTTCCTTTCTAAATAAACTGACAAAGCAACACATGATTATGGAAAAATGTACACAGGGAATTAGTTCAGTTTTTCTTCATAGCAGGAAATGGGTGCCCTCTGCTGTCGATCTGTAGATTATTTTAGACTGTATTTTCTTGCTATCTCTGAAAATAGTGAAAACTAAAAATTCCTCTTTGTACCATGGAATGGCATGATATATAATATGTATATGTAATCCATACAGTGTAGTATTTAATTATGTAATTTATTATGTAACTTATCAAGTCTACAAATATTTAATTTCCAAAATCAAGACTTAGTATTAAAAAAAATGTGATGGGGACAGGCTGAAGAGGTAGACGGAGAGACAGTTGATTGTGTGTTGATATGTATATGATAGTAGTCAAAGAAGATACAAGCACAACTTTTTAAACGAAAAAGCAAAGAATTGTTTTAAATGAATACTGAATTAATTTTTAAAAGAATTCTTAATTTTCCACTATGATCAACACCTTAAATATTACATAGAACACAGAATATTTTTCATTGAATAATTTATTAAATAAAACAAAAAGACATTATCTGACTGATTTTTTCTATTTTTCCTAATCATACAAAAGTGTTTTTAATAAAGCAAGGTGAATGTTACACAAGGAGTTGTAAACATTGAAAACTATTTTCTCATCATCTAATTTTCAGATTTCACACTTTATGCTCAGATTTTCTATTACCTTCAAATTATATTATAGATAAGGAAATAATAAGTAAATAAATGCTCACATTTACAGAAAAATATCAGAAAATATTTAGATACACACAGAACAATTTTCTCCTTGTAATTATACTTTTTTCAGATACTTATGTATTCATTCAAAAACTATTTATTACATATCTATAACCTAATTACTTCACTAAACCTAAGCATAAAACCATTAGTTAAGTAACTATCTTGGCTTCAGTGAGCAGTTATTACTATCATATAGTTTATCTCTACTACTTAAAATATCACCACCCATTATATGTAAAAAAAATTGGAATTTTTTTCAGAAGACTTATTTCAAAAGTTTTATTTTTTCTCCCCCAAATTACCTGCACAGCATCTAACGACATATGGATACATACATATGTGTATATATATGTGTATATATAGAGACAGAGAAATTATGTTTGAATATAACTTTCTACCAAGAATCCAGAAATTCCAAACAACAAAAGATAACATATTTATTGCCATAATACTAATCCACAAGTTTATACAATATGAACCTCTTTCAATGTTGTATTTACATACAAGTTAGGAAGAAATATTCTTCTCCCCTTACTGATCTAAAATGATTTCCCATATAGTCTAATAATTACATGTAACATGTACCTTTAATAGCTTATTCATTTTTGAGATATTTTCTATGACATATTTCTCTAAACCAAGAAGAAATTTGTCTCCAAAATGATCTTATTCATCTCTCTCTTTTTTTTTTTGTATGTCCTTAGAAGGATGCCTTCAAGTCACTGCCCATTTATTTTGATGTACTTATGTGTCTTGAGATACATTAGCCCCAAAACCCTGGTTTGATGCAGTGAAAAACAATGCATATTAACTCACATATGGACTGTGAGTTAAAATGTTTCAAATAAGAATCATTTAAAAAGGATATTTGAGTAGAAGCGAAGAGATTTTAGTGTTTTTAAATAAGATAGTAGTGAGTATTCCAGCAGCAGAGATAATGGTAAACTACTGGCAAAAAAAATATGCCTCAGAAATTCCAAATAGTTACAATCCAAAGATGATCTCATTAAAAAAAAAATTTTAAGGAAAAAAGGCATATTTGAATAATGTCCCATTATGCCTATAGAACTGAAATTGTGCCTTTGATACAGATTTTATAACTCCTCAAAAGGTTCTCTGAGAAAGGTAATTTAGTGTGTGTGTGTATGTGTATGTTTAATAGAGTAATATTCCTTATTTAACTTCTTGATATTATTTGATGTGGTCACACTAATATAGTTTATTGTGTAAAATAATAATTTAGCTTTTTTTTTCTCTAAGTTGCTTTTGAAATTTGTCATCAACTTTTCATTGGTGCTTATATAAACTTTGTTCCTTGAACATTAATCAAAAAGAACAGAAAAAATATTTTTTTTGCATTTCTAACAAATAATTTTATTATTACAAATATATATCCTTTAAGGAAATGTAACAGCTCTTGCCTGTGGTAATTACTTTCTGTGACAGTAGGAGCTAGAAGTAGAGTACTATTCCAATAGCTCTTATCTCATATATTTTCTTTAAAAAGTCAATATATAATGGCTTAAACAATATTAGACTTCATATAAGAAAGAGTAAGACATTTTCCTTAATATATCCATTTCCCAATCTCTTGTGTCACTATTTCCAAATATAATTAGCATTTAAGCAACTTCTTTAATTTTCATTTAAATTATGTTTTTTGTTTGTTTGTTTGTTTGTTTGTTTGTTTGTTTTTCGGACCCACCTACTGATTCCTAGCAGTCTTGGGGGACTGGTGGTCAATATGACAACCCAAGAATCCCAAGCAGTCAAAACACAGCATAGTGTAAGCTAAGGAAGAGAGTGAGGCAGTGTCCTTGGGAGGTAGAGGCAGTTATTTAAACACAAAATGAAAACAAAGGACTCTTTGAGCAACTACTTTTTTCCTTTTTTTTAATTTAATTTTATTTTGTGTGTGTGTGTGTGTGTGTGTTCCAAAATTCATCATTTATGCACCTCACCCAGTGCTCCATGCAATATGTGTTCTCCTTAATACCCATCACCAGGCTCACCCAACCCCCGACTCCCCTCCCCTCCAAAACCCTCAGTTTGTTCCTCAGAGTCCACAGTCTCTCATGATTTATCTCCACCATCCAATTTCCCCCAACTCATTTCTCCTCTCCATCTCCCAATGTCCTCCGTGTTATTCCCTATGCTCCACAAGTAAGTGAAACCGTATAATTGAGTCTCTCTGCCTGACTTATTTCATGCAGCATAATCTCCTCTAGTCCCATCCATGTTGATACAAAACTTGGGTATTCATCCTTTCTGATGGAAGCATAATACTCCATTGTATATATGGACCATATCTTTGTTATCCATTCATCTATTGAAGGGCATCTTGGCTCTTTACACAGTTTGGCAACTGTGGCAATTGCAGCTATGAACATTGGGGTACAGATGGCCCTTCTTTTCACTACATCTGTATCTTTGGGGTAAATACCCAGTAGTGCAATTGCAGGGTCATAGAGCAGCTCTATTTTTAATTTCTTAAGGAATCTCCACACTGTTTTCCAAAGTGGCTGCACAAACTTGCATTCCCACCAACAGTGTCAGTGATCATGCCTTTCTCCACATCCTCTCCAACACTTGTCGTTTCCTGTCCTATTGATTTTGGCCATTCTAACTGGTGTAAGGTGGTATCTCAATGTGGTTCTGATTTGAATCTCTCCTAGCTAATAGGATCCAACAGCACATTAAAAATATTATCCACCATGACCAGGTGGAATCTAACCATAGGATGCGAGGGTGGTTCAACATTCACAAATCAATCAATGTGATAGAACAAATCAATAAGAGAAGAGAGAAGAACCAAGTGGTCCTCTCAATTGATGCAGAAAAAGCATTTGACAATATACAGCATCTGTTCCCAATTAAAACCCTTCAAAGTATATGGATAAAGGGAACATTCCTCAACTTTATAAAATCTATCTATGAAAAACCAACAGCGAATATTATCCTCAATGGAGAAAAGCTGACAGCCTTCCCATTGAGATCAGGAACACGACAAGGTTTCCACCCTTACTACTGTTGTTCAACATAGTACCAGAAGTCTTAGCAACAGCAATCAGACAACAAAAAGAAATAAAAGGTATTCAAATTGGCAATGAGGAAGTCAAACTCTCTCTGTTCACAGATGACATGATATTTTATATGGAAAACCCAAAGGACTCCACCCCCAAACTACTAGACCTCATACAGCAATCCAGTAATGCAGCAGGATACAAAATCAATGTACAGAAATCAGTTGCTTTCTTAGACACTAACAATGAAAATATAGAAAGGGAAATGAGAGAATCGATTCCATTTACTATATTACCAAGAACCATAAGATACATGGGAATAAACCTAACCAATGAGGTAAAGGATCTGTACTTGAGGAACTACAGAACACTCATGAAAGAAACTGAAGAAGACACAAAAAGATAGAAGAGCATTCCATGCTCATGGATCGGAAGAATAAACATTGTTAAATTGTCTATTCTGCCTAGAGCAATCTAAATTTTCAATGCCGTCCCAATCAAATTTCCACTGGTATTTTTCAAAGAGCTGGAACAAACAATCCTTTTTGAGTAACTATTAAAGCCAGCTGTTTCAGTGCAGCCCCACAGGGCTCTGTCCTGATGTCCTTACTTACTCCGTCTGCCTGCTTCTGTATTCTCAATATCTTGAAGTTAAGTAGCTGTCCTTAGAGAGCCAACTGTAGTTCCCAATTGTGGGGGGGTAAATTTTACCTACAAACTTGACATCGTTGGTACTACAGTGATATTGTTAACAGCCTGGGTCAAAAGTCAGACTGCCTGCTTCAGAATCCTAGCTCTAATGTTTACTAGTTGTAACTGTGAACATTAAAAAGCAACAACAACAATACCTTTCTGAGCCTCAGTTTCCATTTTTGCAAACTTAGGAATTTCTGTGTCATTCAATGATATAGTTTATGTACACCTTCAGACACAGTATAAGCACTCAATATATGTTAGCCATTATTAATTGTTGTTTCTCTTACCAGACTCTTAATCTACTGAAAAGTACAAGAATGATTAAATCAACTGAGGAGATTTATTTAAATTGCAAATATGTGGTGAAACATAAGAACTTTCTGAAATATTAGATATGAGAAATTAGAAAGTAGAGGGGACAATAATGTTTTCCAAATCTGTTGACTGTTTTGCTGTCAAAAGAAAAGTTAAAGAAAAGTTGAAGGAGGCCTTTGTGTTGGGATAGAAATAAACATGTTTGGTATGGACTGTTTGGGGCTTGAGAGCATCATGAGACATTAGAGAGTCATCTGCAGTAAATATTGGGAATACTTGACTAGATTTTGTGCAAGTCTTATATTAAGTTGATAGTAAGAGAACTCTCCGTGGTTAATGAGTTGCTTTCTGTTGCTATACCGACAATATATTTCTACTTGAATTTCTTCCATATATCTCCAACTTTTTTTTTTTTATGAATAGTGAGTTGTCATGTTTAAGAAAAAAAAATCCTACTTAAGTCCCTTGAACTTGATCAGAGCCTATTTTATAGGTAACTCTAGTATCCTCTAGGTTCTAACAGTTACAACTGTTCTTTCTGATACCAGGTAGGAACATAAACTCTCCAGGCTTATTCAAAATGTTTTCCAAGTTTCTGTTCGGGAGTCCCTTAGGGGTATTTCATCTGTCATAGGAAGAAGTAAACAGAAGAACCTGCACCCAGGTTTACTGCTCAAGTCTCCCACAAGTGTTTCTTCTGACCAGGTCAACTGTAAAATGATTATTTTGTCAGGAAACATAAACTCTAAACTCTCAGAATACAAAACTGTTCTAAGACTGGGATGTTGAGGAATGGAGAATCACCTCCTCTCTGGTCTGTGTTACAATTTCTCCCTTAGGCTCCAGAGCTTTACTGTTTGAGCCCAGAATATCATAATCTTTCATGAATACATAACCTTTTCTAGGTTCTAACAAAAATGCTTAAACACATCAGATTTCTAATGATTTATTTTATAATGAAAACATTACCTATAATGTTTCTGGGTCTCTGATAAGCTCTGGTTAAACAATGGTAAACAAAACACAGTAACAGACTTTTGTTACAGAACTAGCCTTTTAGAAACAAAAAAAACAATGCTAAATCATACTCCTTAAATGGATTTATTTGTCTCCTCAATTTACTCAACAGATACTTATTCATTCCACTTAACACATATTTATTCAGTTCCTATTCCCCATACTGCCTATGGAGATATGAATAAAACAAACAAACAAAAGAAACCCTACCTATGTGGAGTTTAAATTCTGTTAAAAGATAACAAACAAATTAACAAATGACAGAGTGCAGTAATGAAAAAATGTATTTTGAAAGAAAAAGGAATGACAAAGAGAATTTACTCATGGGGGAAGAAACAGTCTATTTGATCTATTTATGTTCAGACCAAGAACTCCTGTAAACCATTGCTTATCATGTTATCTCTGTGATGGTATTCTTAAAAGATGCATAGAAGTTCAGTACATTTCCATGCCATGGGGAATTGTGAGGGCTAAACATAATAAGTAGTCATTTGAGGGCAGCACTGTTAGCTCGGTAATACAGGTTGCATACCCTCACTTCTCCAATGAAGATTTCTTGCCCTAGTTCCTAACCTGTTGTAGAATGTATCTAGACACTTCCACTAGTCTCCTAGCTCTCTTCTCCCAGGTGTCCAGCTATAGCTCAGCAGTCAGACCCAGTTTAGGGTCTTCTCCAGGCTATCCTATTTCTCATTCAAAGCTGTTTACCTGAGCTCAATTTCTAACTGTTTCTTTGGCTTCACACTTTTGTTTCCCAAATGCAACTCTGGCTCTCTCCTTAACAAAGCTCGTTCTTAATAATCATTAATGAGATTGTCCATGCGATAATCAATCTGAAAGTCCTTGGGTTCTGTGGTTATAAAATGTCAAATTTTATCTACATTGGTTGAAGAAGCCAACTCACCTTTCATCTCATTTAATTAGCCTCACTTTTTTTTTTTTTTAAACATTATATCCTACTCCTAGCTGGCTTGAGGGCAAGGTCTGTATCCAATAGTAAAATCCCAAGACATACAGTCCCTGACTATCAAGGGGGAAGATGTTTGCTGCAATTGCATTTTACAGAGAATCCTATTTGATTCTTCATTATAATGCCTTATAATTACTAGGTTCCAACTTTAAAGGCTGGAATAATTATTTATGTCTGCAATGATAGGTGACAGATAAGTGTCGTTTAAACTGATAGATGAATAAATCAATGCACAGAAGAAATGAACTGCCTCATCTGCAGTTTGAAAGATGGTCTCAGATAACTTATTTCACAATGTTAAAATACTCCCAAACAGATTTCTCTTATGATGTCTAAATAGTGCATCTCTGGGCTTTACCACTAAAGTTTAGCAATCATTTAAGAGTGTGAGGATACGGCACCTGGGTGGCTCAGTTGGTTGAGTGTCTGCCTTTGGCCCGGGTCATGGTTCCAGGGCCCTGGGATCGAGTCCTGCACTGGGCTCCCTGCTCAGCTGGGAGTCAGCTTCTCCTTCTTCTGCCCCTACCCCCTGCTCATGTTCTCTCTCTCTCTCTCATGCTCTCTCTCTCAGATAAATAAAATCTTTAAAAAAAAAAAAAAAGAGTGTGAGGATATGCCCCTGCCTGAGAGCCCAGGCTTCAGTGTCTAGAAATCCAGGGTGGGACACGAAGGTTGGAAGAATATCATTGCTGCATTTTGACTTTTAGTGAATTGTTCTTGCATCACCCCCTCCCCTCACCCCCCCCAATCCCATTCTCTCCCTCCATATGAAGGCTGTCTGCTTAGGCTAGGTAAGGGGAGACCGTTTCTCTCTCTTGCCAGGGTGGTAAAAGGAGCAGCCTGCCTGGTAAAATGTGAAAATCTGTCACTTAAGTGATCTTTAAACCAACTTTCAATCAAACTTTTTAGTTTCATATCTTCTCCCTTCAGAAGTACTTCAGAGTTCTATTTGCTGAGAAATTCTATTGTTTTCTGTGTAAACAAGCTTGCTTTTGAATGGTCCCTGTATGCAAGCAATTTGCTTTCAATCTTTCTCTTTGAACTTTCCCTGTTAAAGCAGATGCCACTTGTTTGCTTGCTCCCAACATTTTACTGGCAGCTTTTATTTGCTATAATAATTGCTCATTTTATCATTCCTTTGGGGCTTATAATGCTTATCTTGCCTTTTTTTTTTTTTTTTTTTGCATTTTAGCTAGAGGAAGCAAAGATAGGGTTGTATATCCAATCCTCTGTACAGATGTAGAATACGATTCATTAACAACCAGTTAACTATCTGCGGTTTTTAGCTATCACACCTTATTTTTGTGAGTCATTCTCATAGATGTTTAGAAAAAAAAAAAAACTTCCCCATAACTTTGTCTCATTTTTTCCTATGGTAGTTAATTTTACGTGTTAACTTGACTGAATCACAAGATGCCCAGATACCCTGCGAAACATTATTTCTGAGTGTGTATGTGAAGTGTCTCTGGAAGACATTAGCATTTGAATCAAGAGAATGAATGAAAGCACATAGCCTTCCCCAGTGTGGATGGGCATGTTTTATTATATTTATAATATATCATAATTATTATATGTAATAATTGCTATAGTTAAAGTATTCCAGTAAAGACTATAGTTCTGATTTATTAATTGTACTTCTAAAATAGAAAGGAAGATTTGCAGAGTGACATCCCTGTCCATTCTTCTACAAAAATATAATTTATTATTATTTTAAGTTGCAACATGCATTAGCTCTGGAGAGACTTAACAACAAAGCGTATAATAAAGCTTGCTACCTGTTTCCATGTGCTACAGCATGCTGAGTGAATAGTCACCTTTTTTATAAATTTGTATTTTTCAGTTTTAAATTATTTCAATTTTCAATTCTCCATACATTTCTTTTATCTGTAAATTACCGCAGTTGGATATTTTTTAAAACCTACTTAAAAAATATTTTTGTAAGTAGAGTTTATAACATTACCTGCAACCCTGTGAACTTCAAAGAAGGCAAATTCATGTTTTGACAATATATGTGCTGTATTTCTTTACATGCACAGTTACATTCCAGATTATATTTTTGAGATATGAACATATGGTGATATACTAAGAGAATTTGAAAGTTACTAGTGCTTCAAACTTTTAATTTGTTTTTATGCTCACTGTAACAGAATAATGGTTTAATTCCTGCTCTTTGGTTATTTTTCCACTGAATTTTATTGCTTTAGAGAAACCTTATTACCTCATTTTGCCTACCTACTGCTAAGAGCTATTCATGTGTCACAAAAAATATTTTTTGAACATGTCAAACATAAAATGATCAGGTACAAAGGAAGAAATTGGCAGTGGTTTAGGCTATAGGTTATAGTTCCAGAAATTGCTAATTCATGAAAAATTTAAATTATGCAATTACATTGTTTTATCCATGTCTCTAGTGTTATTCATAAAAAGAACATTGTTTCAGCATATAATCATTTGAAACTTAATTCACATGGTAGATACCAGATTCTGTATTCTTTTAAATAGTGATGGTTCTTCTTTAGAGGTGACCTAATTCATTCTCTTATTCTTGTTAGAAAAATATATCAATGGTCTCAATAATTAAGGATCTTTTAAAAATCCATCCTCCACCTCCAAATGCATAATGGAATGAGAAATTAAGCCATCTCCTTCATAAGATATGTTTTTAGATTCCCTTCTTTTAAATTTGATACTTAGTCTTATTTTCTGATTATTTTCCTTTAATTTTAATTTATCCATCATGTGGTTTAAAATCAAATCTGCCTTAAATAATGAAGAGATTATTTTTATTTCAAGTCCTTTTTCTACCAGTATGTATTTGACAATAAATATATATTTGTGAATTCTATCCCTCATATTTAGCAGGCTCTGGAAATGCAAAAGTAGTATTACACCCAAGCCCATGAGTATGTCAAAGCATAGTATAGTAGAGAGTTTTCCAGAATGCTATTTGTGGAGGTAATGGAGGTGCACCATGCATCCTTCTCATCAAGCTGTGACGGTGTGTAAGTTGGCATATAGTCTCTAGCTATCTGGGGCACCTTTGGATCCCCTACAGTGTTCATGTTAAGGCCATAGTCTTCCATGGATGCCCCAGCCAATGAATAAGCATGGTGTAATGAATAGAACTGGGTTACATCTGCTGAGTGTAGAAATTGTGTAACTGGAATTTTTTTTCCCCCCCGGGGCTCCCCATGGACCTGGAAAGAAATTCCATGAAGCTGCCCTACAGAGTAAGATTACCCTTAACATTTTCTTCTTCATTTTTTCCTTCCTTCATACATCACTATCTGAAGATCTTCCCTGACTCACTCTTTATCCTCACCCCTTTATTTCCAAAAAACAATTCTCCCAATAAATACTGCCTTTGTTGAATGTCATCTTGGCATCTGTTTATTGAAATATCCAAACTGATGCACTGTTTTATGTAGTAAAATTACAAGTTATATTGAGACAAGAAGATATGAGGGTTATATTGAAGAAAATATGTCCTTAAAACTCTGAAAAAGATTGAAATTAAGAAATAGGTATAGTGTATTATGGGATATTGGGAGAGGACATTTGAAAATTTCATTTCATATTATGGATGTGAGGAATTCTCACCATCTACCTTAATAAATCTGACTGGGACTTGGGTCACCACCATATTTCCATGTGACCCTAGACTTTGTTTGTTAACCACTTTAGCCTCTTTAAAATTCCTATGGGCATTTAAGATAACATATATAGAGTATTAACTTCATTTAGACACCTAATACCAACTGTTCTAATCCTTTTTGATCAATGAATGCATCACAATTTAAATTGCTTTTATGTAAATCATACCCAACTATTACAAATAGTTGGGTTAAAAAATGTATCTAGAGAAATATTTAAAATGCGCTCTCCTGGGCTCGCATATATAGATTTTGTTCATTATTTCTAGGAAAATTTCCAGGAATATGCTTTTTTTTAAAAAACATCTTAATTTTATTTTTTAAAGTGTTCCAAGATTCATTATTTATGCACCACACCCAATGCCCCATGCAATACGTGCCCTCCTTAATACCCACCACCATGTTCACCCATCCCTCCACCTCCCTCTCTTCCAAAACCCTCAGTTTGTTTCTCACAGTCCACAGTCTCTTATGCTTCAACTCCCCCTCCAATTTCCCCCAATTCACTTTTCCTTCCCTTCTCCTAATGTCCTCCATGTTATTCCTTATGTTCCACAAGTAAGTGAAACTATATGATAATTGACTTTCTCTGCTTGACTTATTTCACTCAGCATAATCTCCTGAGTCCCATCCATGTTGATACAAAATCCATTCTGATGGTTGTGTAATATTCATTGTATATATGGACCACATCTTCTTTATCCATTTGTCTTTGAAGGGCATCTCAGCTCTTTCCACAGTTTGGTGATTGTGGACATTGCTGCTATGAAAATTGGGGTACAGATGGCACTTCTTTTCAATACATCTGTATCTTTGTGGTAAATACTCAGTAGTGCAATTGCAGGGTCATAGGGTAGCTCTATTTTTAATTTTTTGAAGAATCTCCACACTGTTTTCCAAAGTGGTTGCATCAACTTGCATTCCCACCAACAGTATAAGAGGGTTCCCCTTTCTCCACATCCTCTCCAGCACTTGTTGTTTCCTGTTCTGTTGATTTTGGCCATTCTAACTGGTGTAAGGTGGTATCTCAGTGTGGTTTTGATTTGAATTTCCCTGATGGCAAGTACTGATGAACATTTTTTTTCATGTGTCTGTTAGCCATTTGTATGTCTTCTTTGGAGAAGTGTCGATTCATGTATTCTGCCCACTTTTTGACATGATTATCTGTTTTTGGGGGGCTTGAGTTTGAGGAATTCTTTATAGATCTTGGATATCAGCCCTTTGTCTTTAGTGTCATTTGCAAATATCTTCTCCCATTCCATGGGCTGCCTCTTTATTTTGCTGTTTCCTTTGCTGTACAGAAGCTTTTTATCTTGATGAAGTCCCAGAAGTTTATTTTCACTTTTGTTTCCTTTGCCTTTGGAGACATATCTTGAGAGAAGTTGCTATGGCTGATGTCAAAGAGGTCACTGCCTATGTTCTACTCTTGGATTTTGATGGCAGGGATTTGCTTTTTTAAGAAGAATCAAAAGTGTTTCTGATGTAGTCTGTGGAATAAATTTTGACCCAAAAACGTGTCCTGTGCATATAGTATATTGAAATGCATTAATTCAAAAATTAATTTAACATGAAGACCTAAATCAGTTTTCAAGTTTAGAACTACCTGGAGTTAATATATATATTTTTCATAAATAAAACTTACCTTCACTAAAGAAAAAAATCACATCATCAAATGTAATAGATCTTGCAACACTCGTTATACTCTTTATGTGCACAATTTCTCTCCACTTATAAACTCAAATAAAATTTGAATGTGCAACTTACTCATTCCAGGTAGCACAAATATTTTTCTTTTAAAAATATTTATTTATTTATTTATTTATTTATTTATTTATTTATTTATAATATTTGAGAGAGAGTGCATGAGTGAGGGGAGGGGTAGAGGGACAGGGAGAGGCAAAGAATCCCAAGCAGACTCCATGGTGAGCACAGAACTTGACACTGAGCTCAATCCCACAACCCTAACATCATGACCTGAGCTGAAACCAAAAGTCAGACACCTAACTGAGTGTGCCAGCCAGTTACTCCTAACATAAACATTTTTAATTGTCAAAATCTATGAGTTAATATCTTTTTTGAAATTCTAGCATCTCTCATGATATGTAATTCAACAATCTATATCATTATAATTTTACTTCTGTATCTCTAAGTACCTAATAAATCTATTTAATTTTTTATTTTAACAAATTATTATGGGAATTTAGAAGTTTTAATTTAGAAGCTACTCAAATTACTCTATCACCATTCCTAAATTTTCTTTGTACAGGTAAAAACATCTTGACTTCAAATTGTAAGTAAAGTGGCTCAATACAAAATGCGTAACTATAACCTTGAATTATAATGAATTATATATTAATTATGAATTCTGTAGAGCTGCAAAGATTCCCCCTTAAGAACCTGCAAATGAATTTACTAAACAAATAGAATCAACTATAATTCTAAACAGAAATATAGAAAAAAATTCATCTTATAAATAAATCAAACCAAGTATTATTACATGGTGTGGGGGGGGAGTAAGGATGATTTGAAAGGAGTTTTCCAATACTGTCAACAACTTGCATGCATTAGCTATTTGTCACATATGTCCTCTGTAAGACATTCTGATAAAACCTCTGGAGACAGGAGTTAACAATGTAGTTTTCAGTTAAGAGGGATTTGGAAAACAAATCTCTAAAGAACATATAGAACCTATTTTGTGTCAGGCAATGCTATTGGCCATATGTCATTCGTATATGAAATTGGGTTCCCTTAGTATTTTTCTTTTTTTTTTTTCTTTAAATTTAAATTTTAGGTAGTTAACATGCAGTGCAGTATTGGTTTCTGGAGTAGAATTTCAGTGATTCATTACTTACATACAACACCCAGTGTTCATCCTAACAAGTACCCTCCTTAATGCCCATCACCTATCTAGCCCATCCCCCACTCACCTTCCTCCATCAACCCTCAGTTTGTTCTCTATCATTAAGAGTCACTTACAGCTTGTTTCCCTCTCTCCTTTTTTTTTCTTTTTTCCCCTTACCATATGCTCATCTGTTGTCTTTCTTAAATTCCCTTGTTATCTAATGATAGGTTTATGCTACTAGTTTCTGCCTTTTTTTTTTTTTCCCAAGGTCAGCAACATCCACTGCAGATTCTGCAAGTAATCTACTGGAGGCGAGATTCAAATTTTCTTATACACTGTCACAAACTTGTCAAATGAAAAACAAGTAAGAAAACTAAGAAAGGTTTGCTGTTGGTGATTCTTTTCTCTACAATGATGATTATTATTGTTGACCAACATATTCAAGATAATGGAATGAAGCCTGATACTATAGATTAGTAATGATATTTTTAGTGTGTACCATGTTGAGGTAGCTAATGATAGACTGAGAATATTTCTAACTGAAACAATACCTAGACAATCCAGGTAATGGGGTGCATATATCCTGGCATAGAATAGTATGACTTTTTAAATATGAGTATATTCATCATTACTTGAATTTAATTTTTATAAGCCACAGATCCTAAAATAAACCTGCAAAATTATACTAATACCCCAACTATAAAAAAATAAGGACTTTTATGGGCCTTATTTTCATAGACTAAATAGAAGAGGGGGAATATGTGTGGTCTACAATGATAGATTTGAAAAAGAAGGAATATAATTTCTTCAGTATACAGAAGCAAAAGCAATAGTTTAAAATATGTGCCTCCAGTCTGTTAAAGTGAGACATTAAACTATTACCTTATGAAGAGCAATCTATAGATAATCTAATATTAGAAAATTAAGTTGCTTAAAAATTAAAACTGAGGTATTATTCACTTTACAAAATATCACATAGCTTACCGCAAAACACCTTTGACCTATGATCTGTGCAGTAAGGCTGAAATAGTTATTAGAAGAAAATAACAAACAAACAAGGACTACATCAGACTCTGATGGTGGCTGATAAAAAGGATTGATAAAAGAGAAAACCTGTGAAGGTGGCATGGATGCCCATTAAGGGCAAGTTACATAAATACACAGTTTATTTGTTTATTGAGGTTATTTTGGTGTTAATAAATAGGTTATTACATTTCTGGAAAGCTACTGATATTAAATATTTGTCTGATTATGTATGATGACTTAAATTGCAAAGACAGAGGACATAATTTGCCAAGTATTTACAAATAATTGTATTATCTGTAAACAATTTTGCTTCTAAAATTGATAAATTTCCTTCAGTCAATGTTCTTTGCTAAATGTCTCTTTTATCATTTGAAAAGAGGTTTTTTTTTTTTTTGCTTACTACAAAAATGCAATATTATGGCTGTAGTTGGTATGAGAGAATAGTATATTCATTCCAGTAAAAATTAATTTGAACTTTGAAATATAAATTAAAATTTTAAATAATCCTCTTTATATAAAATGATTTTAATTATTATAGAGGTTATATTCAAGATATTTAAATAACTATAGGTTCAATATTACTGCTCATAATTTCTCCTATCTGATATCTTCTATTCCTTTTTTTTTGGTCTCTGTTTAACATGGAACTGAACAGGGGTCATAAATTTATCCTAATAAAATTATTATTTTATCATAATTCTTAGGTTTCTGGAATGTACTTTAAGAAGCATAGCCGGGGGGGGTGAAGAAGAAGAAGATGAAGAAGAAGAAGGGTCACCAGGACAAATCTCTATTATTGTTGTACAGGAGCCAAATATTTCAAAACTCATCCCCCCTCCCAAGAACAGAAGCATGAGAAACATGCAGATTGAGTTTCTTCCCTTTAAATCTAACAAAATAAGGCTAATTGCTAAAATAATAAAATGAAGAGAAGGAGTGAAGAGTGGCAATAGAAAACCTCTTAGAGATTGTCAATTTAACAAATGATTTGTAAATTACAAAATCTTTCATTATCAAATGTATTCACCCTATGTCCTGCTGTGGCCTAGCTGTTTGGAAGTAGTTGCTTTTGAGAGTCTGCCCTGTTGGTGTCATTTCTGCAATCACACAAAAATAAAATCCTTCCGTGATTAAGAACCCTAAATACAATTTACTTCCGAGAGTTGTTTTGGGGAAAAAAAAAAATACTGGAAAAATTTCACGTGAATATTCAAGAGGGAACAATGATGCTGAAGGATTACATAGAGAGGAGAATGGAAAATTTGAGAATGCTAATTAAGGACTTTTTGATTTGCATATTCTGTAAATAGCTCTACCCAAAAGATCAGCCCAAAGTGTTATTACTTGCAGAACTCTGATTGCCATTAGCCTGGTCCTGGAATCACCACCCTCATTTGTATACAGATGGCCTGGGAAAATGGCATAACCAAATGCTGCTATGACTCTAGCCACCTCTGGTCTCTCCGAGTCAGACCAGTGGTATAATTAAGATAATGCCCCTCCTGCCATGACTTCAGCTGTTGCCTGGCAAAACTATCTCATGTTTCTATTTCTACAATTAAGCAACACTGAAAGAAAATGAAAATTTTATTTTAAAGACAACCTATCTTCACTTCTGGGTTCAACTCCTCCTGAATATCTGTATCTTTACCTATGTCTCTATGTAGCTATCTGTAAACATAGATGCACACACATATCTTACACATGCACACACATCCCGATTTTACTTTTCTGAGAATCAGTTTTTACAAAGTAAAAAGCATATTATAATCACTTTCTACCCCAAATCCTGCGTGAAGAGTTCATATTAACTAAAACATGTAACAAGACCAATACAAAAGTGTAACGTGTTATTTTTGTAGAGAGGAATTTTCTTCAAGTTCTACAAATAAGAAATTATCAATCATTATATGTTTGCTGCAGATGTGTTTTCAAATTTCCCTATTTCTAAGAATAAGGAAAAAGTATTTCCTCTAATAATTGATTTCGTCTAATAACTGACTGGTCCTGGGATACAGAAATGAATAAGACAAAATCCTTGTTCCAATGGAATTTACTTTCTAGTTGGGAAAACAAACAATAAACAAAGTAATAAGTATGTACTAAAGTGTACTAAAGTGTATGCTCATAACAATTACCAAGAAAAATAAAGCAGGGTGAAAGAATAATGATAAACTGGAATAAGATTGAGGGGTGCATATTTGAAAGGATGTTTGGGAAATATGTTTCTGAGGAGAAAGCATTGAACTCAGTAAGGTTGAGTCCCCTGTCCAAGGTCACAGTCAAGGAAATTGTAAATCTAACTACCACTAAAATAATGCCCTAATCGTTGTGTGGCATTGGAACCCAACATAATATTGATAAAATATGAATAGCCATGTGAATATTTAAATGATGTCCCAAAATAAGAAAAAAAAATAATATTTCTGTATCATTGCTTTCCCTTGCTATCCTTTGATGGCTTATTTTGCCAGATATTAAGAAATATCTTATTCAGGATATGAATTTACGTTTCTCAATATATTTTCTCACACACTATTTTAGTATTAAGCACTAACAACAGTGCATTAATCTATATACAATGATGCAGAGTCAGTACAGTCCTATTTATGAGAAAGTATGGGACCACTAACACTTACTAAAATTCCATTTACATTTTAACTTATAAGGCAAATCATACTCCTAGAAATGCAGAGATCAAGGTAGTAAGAATGTTCTGAATGCCTCTAGCCCAAAATTTTTGTACCATTAGGAAGACTATAGATGAACTTTAATGGAATCATCCATTTCAATACCATATTTGGGAAGATTTTTCAGGTTATTTTTTCTTCTGGCTGGAGAATATTCAGTAATAATTATTTCAAACAAGGATTTCAGGTCATACTCTTTGATTTCCCAATTTCTATAAAAAATTATTATTTTGTCCCCATGTTGCAGGGATAGCTTTTTTAAATTTAGTAACCTATGTTTTCCACTTAAACTTTGAAGATGCTATTCCCTTCTCATCTCATGTTATTCACTGATAATGAGGTCTGTTGTCATATGTTTGTAGGCAATGCATTCCCCTGGCAATTTTTAACATTTTGCTTTCTTTCCTGATGATCTGAAATTGAACTATCATTCACTGTGGATGTATGTGCATGCTTGTGTGTATATGTGTGTGTGTATGTGTGTGCCTAGGAGATTATATATATATATATATACACACACACACACATATACATATATGTATATATACACATATACTATATGTAGGATATATTTAGAATATATATATATATATATATGCATGTGGATGTGTATATTTGCATTTATCTGTATTACTGTTCTTTCTTTGGGGCCTAGAATATAATGGACTCTTACTTATTCAACTATTACTTTTCATCTATTCTCTATATTGTCTCTTCTGGAAGTCCTATAAGATTGCTGTTTTTAAGTGTCTAGTCTATGTTTCTCCAAAACTTTGGAGAAGATGTTTCTCCAAAGCTCTGATATTTTTTTCCATGTTGAAGGAACTACATTTTTGGAATGTTCCTGGACGCCTTCAACACTTCTCCCAGGAGCAATTTACCTGATTTGTTCATTTTAGAAAAATACCTGGTAATCTCTTCTCTTTCTACTTGGCATCTAATCTGCCTGCAGAAAACACATTCTTTGTTACTCTCAGGGTACCATAAACTGTCAGTGAAGTTGTGTTTAAAGGAGATGGACTGCAGGACTCTGTGTCCCCTGATTGCTTATTATCTCTATTTCTAGTGTGTATGCTTCAATTTTTTGAGCTTGTTCTATTTTCATAGTATTAACTTTTCCCTATGAGTTTATGCCTCTTGCTTTTTAACATTTTTAAGACTTTATTTATTTATTTGTGAGAGAGAGAGAGCACAAGCAGGTGGAGGGGCAGAGGGAGAGGGAAAAGCAGACTCCCACTGAGCAGAGAGCCCCATGTGGAGTTCAGTCCTAGGACCCATAGATCATGATCTGAGCAGAAGGCAGATACTTAACCAACTGAGCCATCCAGGTGCTCTTGCTTTTGAACTTTTAAGATCAATTGTTAGGCTGTCTTCTGTATTCATGTGTGGAATTCACTGACAACCCCAGGGTAGGGGGAAGCAAATATCCATGCCCACAAGTCCACATTTTGAATTACCTTATTAAGAAGAAGAAATCCCCCATCCTCAATGTCATAAAAAGAAATGTGTTACCAGTTACCTTCAGCTTCATTCTGTCTCTTTCATCTAAGCTCTTTATCACTGTTTCTGCTTGGTGACAGATCTCCTTCCTTTTTATTAATGCCTCTCACCACAGGAACCAAACTAAGTAATTCATTGGGCTTCCCCACCCCCCCACCCATCCTGATTCCATGTTTGATTACCTCCACACCCAGAGTGCCCTTGATGCTGAACCTACATTATGTGGCAGGAAACTAAAATGTTTATCATGTCCTATGGTTTCTTTTTTTTTTTTTTTAAGCTTTTTTAATTTAAACATATAATGTAACCCCACCACCCTGTCCCAACACCTCTTCCCCCCCACCCCCCTCAGTTTGTTTTATGACATTAAGAGTCTCTTTTGGTTTGTCTCCCTCCCGATCCCATCTTGTTTCATTTTTTCTTTTCCTACCACCTTAACCCCCACCCCCATTGCATCTCCACTTCCTCATATCAGGGAGATCATGTCCTATGGTTTCTAACAGAAATGGTCAGTTTTCAGTCTTCAAGGATTACTCACAATTCCTGGCTCTTAAAGGTTTCTCATTTTTCACTGCTAATGTATCCATTTCTTTATTTTTATTCCCTTAATTATTTATAGGATGTAAAGTGAAATGGAAAGACTGCAATGTACACTTAGTTTACCATCTTGAAATAAGAGGATTGCTTCAGATTCACAAAAAAATATATGTTGACTCAATTAAAATATTTTTTTTGTTCACTGGTTAAAAAAAATCACAGTTTTTAATTTAAAAAAAATGAAAATGATATATTCATCCATCCCGTTTCACAGTGAAATCCAATGAGTAGACACTCTTTTTTTTTTTAATTTTTTATTTATTTGTTTAAGAGAAAGCGAGAGAGAGAGAGAGAGAGAGAGCATCACTTGTGTGCACAAGGAGGGGGAGGGGAAGAGGCAGAGGGAAAAGTAGACTCTCCACTGAGCAGGGAGCCTGATGCTGGGCTCAATCCCAGGACCCTGAGATCACGACCTGAGCTTAAGGCAGACGCTTAACCAACTAAGCCACCCAGGCACCCCAAGTATATACTCTTAACAATGTTATGTCAGTGACTTATATTTAGCTACAAAATAATTAAAATACAGTCATGTATATATCAGTTATATAATAGTGTCTCTCTCACATCATTTTTATTATCTTTTAAAATGTTTCTATAGAAGTATCTCTGTTACATGCTTAAGCATACATTTATATTTTTAGCTGTTGAATTAGCCAGTAATCCCAATTAATCAGCTTTAAGATACAATAATAAATGTACCTCCAAGAAATAAGAATCATTCTAGATTTACAATGTTTGAAGGCCGATCTGTGTTTTCTATTTTGTACTTGTTGTCCTTTATAAATTTTTTCTCCTTATTACAGGGAAGAACCTTGAACTATATTTCCCAGAAATCCCTTTAATTCTACACTTCCTGGTTAGGTGTAGCCAACCAGAAAATTGCACATAATTTGGAAGTTAGAAGAGAAGGATAATTCATTAATTCATTTTCAGCAGGTAGCTAAGATCATTGATAGTGGCTTCCAGAGAGTGGGTCCTCTGAAAATTGTCTTCGGATTTTCTGTTGAGATCATAGTGGAAGGTTTCTGGCAATGCTTGGACTTAGGAATCTCCTAAAAGTAGCCTCCTAATATTTCTTCCACAGCCCTTCTAACCCTTACGTATGCCTCTATTCCTTTGCTGTATTAAATCTCTGTCTACCAGAAGTACTTAGAGTGATTTCTACTTCCTTAATTGAGCCTATATATTATAAATATGTACAACTTTGCAAATTACATCAATATCAGGATTATATGTGATTACTAAATCCAGTGATTAAAGTAAATACTACAATGATCTTTTCACTGCTTCCACCTTTCTTTAGTAGTAACCTACAGATTCTTATATAAGGACAAAGAACATTGAGGTAAAGCTGCCAGAGGAGAAGCCTAGGGTTCCACTTAGCTTCACATTCACCGGGCATTGTGCAGTTCAATTAAAGTAACATAGAGCTCACACAGGTTTTATTTGGACTTCAATTTCAAGGACTACTCTAAAACCATCACATTGTTCATTATAATACCTAGAGTTATTTATTCAGAAATTCCATTCATCTGATGATTATTATAAAGCCAGTGAAACTTAAAACATGTTCATATACTGCAATCGAATGTGAAGAGTACCTATTTCAGGAGTAATTTATGATAAACTCCTCCAAGTAACAATTACTAATGAATGCTGACAACTTTAAGTGTGTTTAGCAGTAAGTTCAGTAATATATGCAAGACCTAACAATAATTTCAATATTTGCCCAGTGAGGACACATATAATAAAATAAAAGCTTTACATGGATGGAAGTGAAAATACATGTTTTTATGTCTTTTTTAAATTATGTTAAGTTGCCACCACATATTGCATCATAAGTTTTTGATGACTCATTAGTTGCATATAACACCCAGTGTTCATCACAACAGGTGCCCTCCTTAATACCCATTACAGGGCTACCCCTCCCCCTCCTCCCTCCCCTCTGAAACTCTGTTTCCCAGAATCCACAGTCTCTCATGGTTTGTGAAAATGCATGTTTTTAATGTTGAAGGAGAGTAACCAAAAGCATCTATATAATGATTTTTTTATTAAAAATATATCAAAAATGTGTAACATAAAACCACAATAAGTATAAGTGAATTCAAAAGTCAAGGGGTTAAAACAATGACCTCTGGGGCACTAGGTGGCTTAGTTAGTTAAGCAGCAGCTGCCTTGGGCTCAGGTTGTGATCTCTGGGTCCTAGGATTGAGACTCAAGTTGGGCTCCCTGCTCAGTGGGAGTCTGCTTCTCCTTCTTTACCCCTCTCCCTGATTGTGCTCTCTCTCTCTTTTCTCTCAAATGAATAAATAAAAGCTTAAAAAAAACCCACAATGACCTATTAAGAATTATGAGTTGTTATTAAAGAATTTATTTTTTTCCTGTAACAAAAATAAGAGTAGAAGGGTGCCTGGGTGGCTCAGTCATTTAAGCATCTGCCTTTGGCTCCGGTCATGATCCTGGGGTCCTGGGATGGAGCCCTGCACTAGACTCCCTGGTCAGCTGGAAGCCTGCTTCTCCCTCTCCCTCTGCCCTCCCTCTAACTCCTGTTCTCTCTTTCTCTCTCTAAAATAAGTAAAATCTTTAAAAAAATAAAAAGGAGTTTTCCAAAGAAAACATCACATTTCAATATTATCAAACAATAAATTAGACCTGATTTGAGGGAAAAAAATAACTAACAAATAATATTTCCTTTTCCAAAGTGACTTGGCATAAAGAGCATGCAAATTTCATGAAAGAAACTAAATCACTTCCATCACCATTTCTTTTCTCTTACAAATAAGTGTTATGATTTTAACATTTTAGGGGATGAGAGACATAAAATCAATTTGATATTAATATATTTCCCTAAAGCCCTGAAATACAGTATGTGTGTATATGCATTCATACACATAATGAAGAGTTGCTAATAATCTATATCCATTCAAATCACCTTGCTGCCTTTCCTCAATAAACTTCATGGCTGAGTCTCCAATAACTCTGGGAGGAATAGGCATTTCTAGTCACAGGTCTTTTCTAATTGACTACTGCTGTGCTCAGTTTCACCTCATTGAGAAGCCTATTAGAACAATTCTAAACTCTTTACAACATTTGCTAGATCTTTTTTGTTATGATTTCTCAGATTGTAACGCTTATGGGCCAGAATACAGTGTAGAGATGTATAAAGCCAAAGCTCTAAGTGCTTTTTCAGAAAATTTCTTTCTGTAACATCTTGATAGAGTAAGTGGATCACATGGATCCTTAAGGAAAGAATTTCCACTATTACATGAAAAGAAGTACTCAGGCTTATCCTCAAAGGCAGTCTCAGAAAACTAGGTAAACTAAAGTCTCATTTTCCCATATTCTTTCAAGAAAGGGGAGGGCAAGACAAAACTCCTGTATTGTGGCATTTTTTTTTTTTTATGTTTAAAGATTTATTTATTTATTTGAGAGAGAGAGAGAGAAAGTGTGAGCCAAAGGATGCCAACAGGGAGAGGGACAGAGGAAGAGGCAGAGGGGAGAGAGAGGCTGACTTGGGGATTAATCCCAGGACCTGAGCCAAAATCAAAAGTTGGCAGCTCAGCCGACTAAGCCACCCAAGCACCCCTCTATCGTGGTATGTTTAATGGTTGTCGTCTGTAGTTGGCCTTCAGGAAACACATTTGTTTGTTTGTTTGTTTGTTTTAGTCAAACAGTACCAAGTAGAAAACTTAATGGCATCAATGCCAAAATATATGTCACTGCTTTTACTGACATTCTGCAACATCCAATTCTATCGTTGTTGACATATTTCATGAAGTTAATATATAAATTTTAAAGTACAGATCAACCTGTGTACAAAAAAATTATGTTTATATTAACATCAAGTATTTTTTAGCAGTTCTACCTAAGCATTGGCAGCAAATACCACTGAAATTTTCTCAATGTACTTTCCTCTATACTTTCTGAAACAGATTCTGGAGTTTCAGTTGAGTATATGCCCATCACCTATGTCCAGAAAAAACACCTTCCCAAGACCCAATGAACTCAATATTTTTTTCCCAGTGACAATCCCTTTTCACTACCGTAAAGATAGCCATTGTCCTGGCTTTAAGAATATCATTATTTCATTTTACTTAATTAGCAACCATGTTTCCATTTCTAAATAACCAAATTTGATTTCGCTTCTTTTGGGAACTTTATATAAGTGGACACATATGGTTTGTATGGGGGGGGGTGTTTTACTTGCTCAATTTTAAGCTTTTAAGATTTTACACTATTTTTTAAGATTTTATTTATTTATTTGACAGAGAGCACAACCAGGGAGAGCATTAGACGGAGAGAGAGAGGGAGAAGCAGGCTCCCGTTTTTTGTTGTTTGTTTTCAAATCTTGTGAAACTTTATTGATGGTTTACTATCCAACCGATCTTACTGCATGCACGTAGGATGACAAGAGAAAGCTAGATCACAAACACTTTTTTTTTTTAAGTTTTGTTTGGTTTTGTTTGAAAGCAGAGTTGTTAAAGTGGATTGGCAGGTTCACAGCTGTGAATTGATAATTGACTGAAGGGCGCGCCATAGGGCCATACACAAGGAGATTGACCTATGGTGGAGAACTACTGGAGGCGGCTGGCTGCTGTTTGGTTTTTATTTAAATACAAAAACAGGAAGATCAATGACAGATACCCCAACTCAGGTTATCTTGTAAACAGGACAGCATGGAAAGAGTTCAAACAGAAGTAGTACAAATTGCAATTTTTCTGCTGTGTCACTCTGGCCCTGCTTGGGGGGTGGGGTGGAGCTTTGTTCTTCTGGGGGTGCAAGGGAGGGAGGGTGAAACCTAGTTTTTTGCTTCCTTCTTGAGCAGAGAGCCCAAAGGCGTAGGGCTTGATTTCAGGATCCTGGGATCATGACCTGAGAAGTAGGCTCCCTGTTGAGCAGATAACCAATGTGGGGCTTGATCCCAGGATCCTGGGATCATGACCCAAGCAGATGCTTAACTGACTGAGCCTCCCAGCGGCCTCCTCTCCCACAGCTCCCCTGCAATTCATTTGCTTGGAAGATCTTATCAAGAATCTTGGAACTAACCTATAGCTAACCACCTGACTTTGCTACTCTTCACAACCAAGGTTTACTTCTCTCTGGGCAGGAAATGTAGGTATTAATGAGATTTACAGTTAAAGGATTTGATTGACCAGGATTCCATGAGGGAGAAATCAACCATTATGGTTATTTCAATGAAGAGAATATAATAATAGAAATTTATTAAGCAGGACATGGAGAATTCAAAAAGACCAAAAGACTGAATTGACAGAAGTAGTAATTGCAAAATATAGCCATTTCCCACAAGTCCAGGAGAACAGAGGAGCTGGGGTTGTGCTGAGTCTGGAAGACTGGAGAAGGGGGCCCATAGGTTAGTAATCTGGTCTCTGAGGGAGAGCCTAAGGAGCTTGGAGGCAGGGGCTTCCAAATTGGAACTTGGGCCTCTAGAGGGCAGCACTGCAGTTCTGCTGCTGCGTGTGTCTCTGGGAAATGTGGGAGACTGGCTCTGTTAGACTGGAAGGAAGCTGGTCAGGGAGATGGTTTTTTCTGGGACAATGACAACAGGGACACAGACAAGAGGAAGGAAGAAGCCAGTCCCTTTTCACTTTTTGAGCCTTCTAGTCTCCCTTCCTGCCCTGGACTGACAGACCCTAATACACAGCCACCTGATGAAGAAATGCCATTTGTAGACTCCAGTGCAAGCAGGACAAAACAGAGTATAGAAAGACACATGTAGAGCTGGGAAACCATAGCTTAATTAGTCACATGAAAACTTTAATCTTACAGTTGTGCCTGGGGTGATACATGATGTAAAGCTGAGGGTGACTGGGATTGATAGAGGCAGTGATCACAGGTAAGAATAAACTTAAATTAGGAAGATATCAGTACATTATGATAGAGCATAAAATTTAAAATACTGAGAAACAAAGTGATATATCAACTTGTAGCTTCATGTAGATTTCTTTCAGTTCTTTATGTACTAATTCCAAAGAACAGTTTAATCACAAACTTTATGCATATAAATTATAAGATTTTATCAGACTAATGGAGAGTAAAATTTACACAAACAGAAGAATAATTTTGTTCATTTTATACTTACTAATTCATGAAAAAAATCAGTGTATATGAAGAAGCAATTTGCGTATATGTGTTCTTGAGATCATATGAAATATGAAACCATTTCATATGAAACAATTTTACCTTCTGTATGTAGCTAGAGTCCCATAGAAAATGCAGTCATTTTTTTTTTCCAAAGGCACATCCAGATATGCCGTTATTTATGTGGACAAGCTTTCCCTAGAATTTTTTTTTTTTATAGTTCCCCGGAAAGCAACTTTTAACCTTGCAAAGGTAAGCATAGTAGTCATCATAGCATTCCTGAGAAAAAGGTTACCAGAACTTCTTGTGAAGTTAGCAATTATAAACCATCAGATATCGAACTGTTCACTGAGGAGAGGAGCACAATTTCACGGGAGCTAGGGAGCTGTCTCAGAGGAATGATTAAAACTATTTCCTTTTTAAGGTTTAATATTACTACTGCAGACTCAGATGAATTGAAGTGGTTCCAACTGCTACTAGCAAGAAAGTAAAAAAAAAAAAAAAAAAAATCCAAAACAGGGCATACCAAGAAAGAAGATTGTCTATACTGACTTTAAACACAATTCTAAGCTTAGAGGGTCTATAGGGAAGAGCTAGTTCCAGCCCACAGTGGTTGAGGTAGAAAACCTTAAACATGGAGATATACTGTCACTGAATTTGAGGTTTGGGAATACATGCTGAGCATGACTGTGTAAATTAAGAACACTTTCCAACCTTTGGATCCCTGAGGCCTGAGCAAGAATGAGGAGGAAAAAGAATAGTGGATGAGTCAGAGGTTCTAAGTAACCAGTTTTCAATAGCAAACATTTAGAGCACAATAAATATGAAAGAAACTAAAAATCAGGACCAAATATATTGATAAAACTTTACTCTCTACATTTGGAAATTAGATGCTGGACTAACACTATTGTCAAAGTAAGTTCCAGTATTTTAGATAATTTTGGACTGTGAGGACTTCTAATAAGATTATATAGTGAAGACTGAGTGATTAATAGGAAACATAAAAGAGGTAGACTCAAGATATAAAGAATCCTCTTATTTTACACATTTGTAAGTAGATACGCTCGTTACAAGCCTGGCCAAGAGTCAAATCCCAGGAACTGGGATGGATTGAAAGAGGAAAAACAAACAAACTGAAAAATAAAAACTGATGTCATCTAACTTATTCCAGAATAGTCACCCAGAACTCAGTATCTTCAGTAGAAGCATTCAGTGCCATCCAGGGCCATCACTCTTTGACAGCAAAAGGAAGAGTGATGAGGTAATACCAACTTAATATTTTATGTGTATTAAAGATAGGGGATATGTCCCATTTATCTTCCGATTTTATAAATGTTTAGCATGTAGAAAGTAATCAATAGATATTTGTAGAAGGAAGGAAGGTAGGAAGGGAAAAAGGAAAAAGAAAAGAAAAGGACAAATTATGTTTATCACTGCCAATTCAGGATCAAACCACAGACAAAAATAGGCGCAATTAAGAATAGCTCTTAATTACATGTAACTAAAAGCACTAAATCTTTACACTTAAAGCATTCATGTGCATCCAATTTCATTTTAGAACTATTATGCATTGAATAGCTGAAGAAACAGTATCAAAGGCATATATCATAAAGGAAAATGTTGAGATACATTATAAAAATTTGTATTTTTATTCATAAAATCTTAAAATCATGAAAGAAATTAAAGTTGAAAATCACAAACTGAATAAAGATAATTATAAAAGGTATGACATGTTACATGATAAAGCCTTCATATATAAATAACTTTTCCAATTCAATAAGACAAAAGAAACAGAAGAAAGGGTATGCACAGGAATGTCTTCATGATTAATATAGATAGGAACGTATAATAATTAAATCTTTAAAATTTGTAAAAACATTTATGATATAATGTCAAGTAAAAAAAAGATTGTTAAGCAAGCATCACACATGTATACAGTAACAAAATGAAAACTTTAGGGGCGCCTGGGTGGCTCAGTGGGTTAAAGCCTCTGCCTTCGGCTCAGGTCACGATCTCAGAGTCCTGGGATCGAGTCCCACATCGGGGTCTCTGCTCAGCAGGGAGCCTGCTTCCCCCTCTCTCTCTGCCTGCCTCTCTGCCCACTTGTGATCTCTGTCTGTCAAATAAATAAATAGAATCTTAAAAGAAGAAAAAAAAAAGAAAAAGAAAGTCTTTCCAGGTTGGAAAATAGAAAAAAAAATAGTTGTAGAGCACTATCAGGTTTTCATTTTTCACATTTCCCTCCAGTACAAATGTAATTTATTTTCCTCTATGGTTAAGAACCATGTAGTTACTTGTTTAAATAGAAAAATTGTTACCCAGCAGCAATTTTAAACTAATCTTAGTGTTTCCAAAATGTTATTAATAAATAAAATGATGCATATCATTTAGAGTAACAGGTTTAAATAAGATAATATGTGTAGAGTACACATTTGAGTGCCTGGTACATAATGCTGTTCAATTAATTGTTGCTATATATGAATAACTTTAATAATTTTACAATAAACAATTAATTATCATTGATGATTAACAAAATGTATTATATTTGATGTCTAAGTCTTTGGGAAATATTAGTCCAACCTCTAATATATTGCTTACTTAAAAAAAATAATGCCTAAATTCTTTAAAGATAAAGGGGCAGCCTATCTTTTACTAAAATAATTCTAAGTTCCCTTTGAACTTCAGAATACATGTTTTAGAATTGTTTTGACACCAAACTTTGACATATTCTGAGATATTTTTAAAAAGTTTATTTTTACATATACTTATAAGGAGGCAAAATGTGCCCTCTATACTTTGCCTGTCTGTGTGACTCTTGATAAGCATGTGTAATTGGCCATGACAATACCATAAGGTATGTGAATGCACTCTCTAATAAATGTCACGAGATAAATCTTTCCAATGACATTATTAAGTTAAAATAAAAGAAAAAAAATTAATGAGTTTAACTTTCTGGATAATAAAGTTATCTCTAATCATAGAACAGGATAAATTCTTTTAACTATATTTAGATTTTATACACAGTTCATCTTATTTTATTCAACAGGGTATCAACCAAACTTTATAACTTGAAATAAAAATCTTTTAGCGATTTCCTACTGATTAAAAAAAGAGCCACAAATTCTTTGCCATTCCTTCTATGAATAAAAGTGATCCTCCCCTAACTGTTACATTCAATAGTTTGATGAAAGAGACACCATGTCAATTCCAGGCTAGCTTTGAAAAGAACTGGCAGCTTCAGCACTAGAATCTTGGAGACCTTATCTGCTATGTAAGAGACAATATGGAGAAACCTGGAGATGACATTGACAAAGAAAGTTGTCCAGCTCAGTCCAAGCTTTTAGCCATGTCCACCAAAGCACTAGATATGTGAAGGAAGAAACGATAATGGAAATGGACCATTTACTTTTAGGCATAGTTTATGACACATAAATTAAACATGACCCAACCAGCCAAGCCTTCTCTGAATAACTGACTCTAAAAATTGTGAGCAAGTTTGTCGACCCTAAAGAATGTGCACCACTAAGACAGAACTATGATGTGTACTATGGACTTTGAGTGATTATAGCATGTCAGTGTAGATTCAACAACTGTAATATGTTTACCTCTCTGGTGAGTGATGTGATAAAGGGAAGAGGCTATGCATGCATGGAGACAGGGGATATGTGGATTTACATACAAGGTATATGTACTTCCTCTCAGTTTTCCTGTGAACCTAAAGCTGCTCTGAAAAAACCCAAGTATTAAAAAAAAAGACAGCAAAAACAAAGTGATTCTGAAACTAAATTTCTAAGGTGTACATGACTTAAAATGGTCTATTCTTGTTAACATATATTAAGGGGTTAAATTTTGAAAATTAAAAATAAATGAGAATTGATTCTTAATATAAATGAAATATTTGAGTATTTGAAACATTTTTAAATTAAAAATCTGAAATGCATAGATTACCTTGCACACCGAAAGTATATATTCTTAAAATAATGTAATGCAAATATTTAGATGTATAAAACTAGATATAACTAGTTTATCTGGTATAATTAGATATATTTAGAGGTGCCTGGGTGGCTCAGTGGGTTAAAGCCTCTGCCTTTGGCTCAGGTCATGATCTTAGGATCCTGGGATCGAGCCCCACATCGGGCTCTCTGCTCGGCAGGGGAGCCTGCTTCCCCCTCTGTCCCTGCTCTCTTTCTCTCTCTCCAGTAAATAAAATCTTGAAAAAAAAAGTTCTTAGATATATTTACTCTTACATAATTAACAAGCTAAGTCAAACATATAAATCATATATAAATCTACAAAACATACACCGTTGCAAGTAATATTAATACCATAGTTTCCAAACTCTATGTGGATTCTAGCTTGAGAAACTGTTTCAACTAATTTAGCTGATATTGTTATTATGTAACATTTTCCAAATAAGCAGAATCTCAGTACTTATAATGCTAATTATAAATAAACATCAATATTGAAATGTTTCCAGGCAGTGAACTATACATATTGGACAAACTGTCCAATCAGTCCCATCAAAACATTTTTTTTAACCTCTCATCACTGACAAGTTACTGGAGGACATTCCTGAAGATAATTGCCAAAGACAGATGACTATTAACATGGAAAATACATGTAAATTGACTGGCAAAAAGCAGAGTTTAAGATTGTGGTCCATAGAGAAGTGACCCTATATGAGTATTAAAGTAAGAAGAGATCGATAAATACCTGATCACTCTGACAAGATCAGGATGGCAGAGAAACAATGAGAGACATGTAATGTATTAATCCTAAAGGCTGACTCTACCCTGGAAGGGAAATGGTATCTCTGTGTCATTGAATTTCACATGAATATTTATGTCAAAGAAACAGTGCATCTTGAAAACATTGGGAAATCCAAAATCTAGAAATTTTATATAAGAGAAGTTATCTTTGCATTATTTTATTAGAATGTATTGTCCTAATGAGTAGTGAAGTAGAATTGTTTTCACCAATTCCTTTCTATCTTAGATAATATTAATACCAAAACATAATTTTAACTATATTATCTATATGACTAAGGGTCATAATCACACAACTGCTCAATTTGCGTAAGAACATTAATAACTACTTTCTAATGTGACATAATGCATTTGACAAAAATACTTTGACTAAAGATATAATCTATCTTTTTTTTCTTGTAGAAACTATTTAGTTTCTACTTATTCTTAGTTTCAACTATTTAGTTGCTTTCATCACATGATGCTAATAGAAAATTAGTAATGTAAATTATCAATGTGGGTTTCCTAAATATGAGTATTTTTATAAATGAAATAATATTCTAAGCACTTTGGCAAATGTATTTCTCCCTTCAGTTTTCTTGGTAACAGCTAACAAAACACATTTACCCACAAATTATTCCTGGAAGCATTATATATCTCTTTGTATGATAAAGCAAGCTGCAGCAAAGAGATACATATTCTAATAAGGTGTTTAGGTTATATTCCCACTGCATACATGCAAGTGTTTGCCAAAGTAAATTAAGCTGGAAAGCTATCATTTTCTTGTTACTGATAGAGTTCATCTACATTCAGTTGCATTTTCTTTTTAATATACATTTTACTATCACATTTCTTCAATTTCTTCCCTTCCTTTACACTAATCTTCCCTTAGTCTCTCTCTCATTATAATGGTCTAAGAGGGTAGAGCATATTTCATGAACATTTAAAAGAGTGTTGAGCATGATTATAAACTTCAAGATCTTTTCTCCCAAATGTTAGTAGCCATTTTAATAAACACAAGCCAGACACTGTGCTTTTTTTCTTTTAATTATCTAATATCCCCTAGTCTTCCAGAGCATCCAATTAATGTCCAATATCAAGGGCACCTCATTTTGCATAAGGCTTTACAAATATTAAGAAAAAACAAGAGAACTAGGCAAATATTGCATGTATAATATAGTTATAATAATTTTCAAATTATTTATTTGTGTTTTACATCTTCACTACCTCTGACTTTTCCAAAGAAGAGACCATATGTTGTTCATAATTGGTATCACCATGGCAAATCTCAGTGTCTGCTACAAAGGCAATTTTCCAAAACTTATGGCTGACAAATGGGTGGGTGGGTGGATGGATGAATAGATTGATAAGTGAATAAAATAATGCATTTATTCCCCCAGAAGAAAATTATGATAGAAAACTAGATATCAGACATAAAAATGCTTTATAGCAGTATATATTGTCAGAGAAATAATGTGTCATAATTCTTAGCATAAATTTGGTCCACTTTTGTTCAGCATAAGCAGAATAATTATATATAAGAAGTTATCTGAAATAATTTTGAAAGGCAATCTAAAATAAAATCTTTAGATTCATTGATGTCATCTTTCAAAAAGCAGTACCGGGACAAGCAAGCAATTATGCAAGTCAATCATTTACATGAAGAGGCTTAAAAGCATTCTGCAGTGACAGAAAATTAATAAGGATCAACAATTAACTTTATTTCATCTATTCAAACATCTTAGATATTGACATATGTTACCACACCGCACAATATCATTGGGAAATTAGAGTGAGGGCATCAAGGAAAAAGACCATTTTTCTCTCCATTAAAATGTACTGAAAGCAAGAGCCAAAATTAGTTAAATACAGATTTAAAACATGTTGTCACATTAGTTTATTTCAGCTGACTGTTGAGCATTCTTTTTGCATGCAATGTCACCTGAGCTTCTTAACACTTTCAGCTGTACTCCCTTACCCCTCACAAAATGACCTAGGTAGAGTTGCATCTTGCCATGTAAATGTTCATTAGTGACAATATCGACACTCATGCAAAGTGTGATCTCCAGATTTTACCAAAAGAGCAGCCATTAAAGTCATTCACCTTTACATCTAAAGAGAACACCTATTTCTACTTTTATGTTGAACTGTGGACCAAGTTAACACTATTTTGCCATACCTGACAGATTACAAGTGACAGCCTTTTACCCCCAAATAAGGTATCCATTTTCTTCCTGAAGCTTCTTCTCTCTCTAGAGATTGTACACAAGTTCTACAAAGCTTGGCTGGAGAATTAATTACTGGGAAAGACTGTGGGACCCTTTCCCACAATGTTGTTTGGGTTTTTGTTTGTTTGTTTGTTTTGTGAGTTACCCTCAGTCTAAACAACTTTCTTATCCTCCCTCAGCTATAATATTCTGATGCAACTTGATTCATAAGAGGTCTAATCACCCACTAAATTGACATACATGTTTATTTAACAAACATTTGCCCTGTATTATGCACACAGAATACAACAGTAAATAAGAAAGACAACGTCTTTGCTTCCTGGAGATTACATTATTGTGACAGAGTAAGAGTGATGGTTAAATTAATATCCAAAGAAAATATAAGATAGTGATCAATATTTAGAAAAGGGAAACAAAAGAGTAGATTATCTTTGAGAGAGATGATGTACATACTATGGTCTAGAAAATAGATTTCTCTGCCCTAGCCATAAAGGAAGGGCCATTCCCGGACATAGTCAACCCTTGGGAATATACGTGGAGAAACAAAGTCTAACTCAGAGAAGATGAGGAAGGGCTTTTTGCTGGTAGGGAAAAAAACCAATATCATTGCCAGAATTTGAAGATCCTCAGCCATAGGAATGGAGAAAATGTTTGTCTAAAGAAATAGAGGGCAGGTCACCAGCAAAGAGTATCACCTTCAGATAGCCAATGAACCTAGGTCCGATTACAAGTGTCCAGATGTATGAAAGAGGAATACTTATGCTGAGAAATGAATAACTAAAAAGAAGTTTTACTTTTAGAAAACAAGAAAAGACCCCTCAAGAGAGAAAGAGAAACACAAGTAACCCAAATAGAAATAAACTCAGTGGGTACAGGAACACAAAAACCAGTGTGCCTCCTGTGTGATTCTTCAGAATGCAGTGGTGTTAAAAAGGGTGAGAGAGTCAGAATAGGCCCACATATATCAGGGTAACGGTATTTTAGCAGTATGGGAAGCCATTGGATAATTTTCAGCATCGTTGTGACATAACCTGGAACACAACTCCTTTTCTGACTCATTCTGACACGCCCGCCTCCTCTTTCTCTTAGGATACTCCTTTTGAATACATAGGGCTCACTTGAAAAAAACAGGAAAATCTTCCCATCTCAAAATCCTTCACCTGCTTACATCTGCAAAGTTTATTTTGCCATATGATTTATTCACAACCCTAGGAATTAAAATATGCACATCTTTGGAAGTCCTTATTCTACCATAGATATATAGTAGAGTCTTGGTTCAACTACATAGATTAACTTCAAAGTCCACATACCAGAGTCTTTCTGGATATCATTACCCTTGGAAATTACTGCAAGGAGGGGCAGTTTGGGGAAAAAAATTATACTAGAGTACTAAATTTATACTCTTTCACAATTGTTATTGTGGCCAAGTCTAACTCAGAACTATGCAAGCAAGGGGATTCTGGGAAATATATTCCCCAGTTTAGTCAAGATACAATTAAAAAACACTTTTCATTTACATTGTCATGCACACATTCTCTTACAAGGGATAGTCTAATAAATTTGATGCAAGATCCAATATTTCAAAATTGATCTAAACTGTCAATAGATAACATTCTTTACAACTCAAAAGACCACTTGTATATAAGGCACAAATACATCTGTATCTAAATGAAAAATTCTTCCCTGAAGAAAATCAAAGAGGACAACTATTTATATGTATAATAACATTGTTTAAGAAATGTTTCATACTTTTTAGGAATGTGTACTTAACTATAACTCTGTCTTTTTGCTTAATTTCTGTTTAAACAACACATTTTTTTCAGCAGGTGAAAAATTTTAAAAATCTCAGTTACTAGAGATATAGAAATGCTAACTTATACATCATATTTGATGACCTAATATTCTCTATAGTTTCTCCAAAGATTATTTATTTGTAATTCACTTATCTAAAAATAAATGAAATCAGACTGCTCCAAAGTTTCTCCAAGGGCCAATTTTTGTTCTAAAATACTTTGATTTTTCTATGAAATTAAAGCAATATATGAATGTTCTATTCCTCAGACACAGTTTTAATAGACTTGTTGTTTTCTTGTGATCTTTTTAAACCATAGATGTAGAATGAATTCTTTCCAGTGGGTTATCACACCCTTAATAAAAACAGTTATCTATTCTAGTACTAAATTTAGAATATTTCAAAGGAAAATGATCATTTGTAGATTTAAAAATAAGGTATGTGTTTAGACTCTGAAATCTTGGAATGTTATTTGTGTCATATACAACATTGATTTTTAGTGTAATGGTTCCTGCCACCATTTTCTTTCCAGTTTCACAAATTTTGTTCCTAATGTAATGTCCTTCTTGCTCAGATAGTAATAGAGCAAATAAATACTGTGAAAATATTATTCCTAAAATTCATTTTACATAGAATCATTATACATTTACAATATTTTAAGGGGAATTACACATTTCCATAATTAAAATACTAATTATCATTCTTTTTGACAAATGCTGAAACTGAAAATAAGTTTGCTCAAGTTTCACGTTGGAGATCTGGACTACCAAATACAGGACAGAATGTTTGTAATAAGTCTAGTATCTTTTATATTGTGCCAAATGCATCTTTCGTACATTTGGATTGTATTTTTAAATGGATGCTTAGTTTCCATCATAATTATATTGGCCTTTCAACTTACAGAAACAATATTTCCTCTACAGACATTTTTACATATGGAACTTTAGGCTTCATTTCTCAGGATCTGTGTACTTTCAGGAGATATATTCACAGCTCACTGAACAGCCAAGTACTCCTCTACATTTCCTGGTCTCACTTGCAGGATTAAGAAATGTTTTAAAATGTTCAATATAGTCAAATGCTAATTAGTGTACTATTAACTGTGAAATTGGTTACATTTAGCTGATAATATTGTGGTTCCACAAACATGAATCTCAAAAACTACCATTTGCTTATTTGGGTAATTCTGAAAAGAAATGGAAAATGAGAGAAGGAATAGAAATCATAATTAAGTAAAAATAAAGAACATGTTGAGTGGGCACTGTTCTTTACTGCAAGAATTATCCAGAGGACCCACATTCATAGCTGCTTTGTCAGTATTTTTTTTTCTTCTGGAAGATTTTGTTATAGAATATAAAGAAAGGAAACTAAGTATTCTCAATTACAGTGTGGAGAATTCTATTTTGCATTCCTCTCTGCCATAATATTTTATTTTACCTCGTACAATACGATAGAGCTAAAATTAGCCTGGAGGGAATTTTCTATGTGGAAACATGATAGAAACCAAAGATTGGAAAGTATGCTAAAGTCTTCTGGCAGAATATCCTTGCTATTGGAAACCTACATTCTTAATACAGCATTGCTACCAGGTGGCTATCCAGCACATATTAGAGTACTTCAGGGACAGGAAACTCATTGGCTATGGAAGAAGACTTACCTCTGGTCAGATAAATTTTTAGAAATACTTTGTAACTCAAAATCTGAGTTACTTTACTCTGTTTCCATAGGTCTTGTTTCTATCCTTGCAGATATACAGAACAAGTTAACTCTTTTTGCTTCTTCATAGTTACGTATAGCAGAAATGAAATAATATGTGTGTGTATATTTCTCACGACAAACTAATACCAATGTCTCGGAGGCACAGGCTTCCTCTAATCTCATCTAGTCGTAATAAAAAGTTCCAAGCAAAATTTCAGCTCGTCTTCTCATTTACCACCTAGTTAGAAAGGCAGAATTCTAATGCTGATCTTTCATTAATAGACTGCAGTACCAATTATCTGCTAAGAAATATGAAAGAATTGAGCACTCTGCTATACCCAGCAACCTACGCCAACAACAACAAAAATGAATAAATAAATGTTTTAAAAGACAGAACTGAGATAGATAACTGCAAGTAGGAGAAATTCATGAATTCATTTATGCTTTTAGCTAAAACACATCCCTCCTCAAGTCAGTCTGAAGCTGTTAGCACGGCAGGGTGTTGCACCTACTAATGATTCCACAGCTGGCACGTGCATGGCGTCAGTGTTTATTGGCATTCTCCAAGTCAGTTATTTTTAAGAAGCTCTCTTCCAGGCCTCTGAATAAATTATCTATCAAGTGCAGCAGTGCATGACAACACCCAAAATGCAATTTGCAGTCTTGCACAGGCTCTCATTATTTGGTGTAAATGAAATCCCAAGTCATTAAACTTTTTAAAAAATGAAGGCTCTTTTTATTAAAAATATAAGCAATTGAACGACCTCTTAGGTCATTCTTTCAGTCCATGCTATGCATAGTAATGAGCCTGGAAATTCGATCTATCCCTCCGCAATTGTTTACTTTTCTTTGAAAGACAAAAGTTTCTGTCAAACACATCACAGAAAAAGTTCAAGCAGGCTAGTTTCATCTATTCCACTGGGAATGTGCCCAGAAAATTGGCCAAGAGAAAAGACAACACAAGCAGTGATGATAAGAAATAACATACTCTGAAATTTACAAAGTTATAAGTCAACAGAATACATAGGATGTCTGCGGAATAACTATCAGCGGTTCACACTTCCTTGTGTCTGAAGGTTTTTCTCTCCCATAAACTTCTTTAAAAAAAATGAAAACAAATAAATAAATAAAGGAAATGGAAAGAGCTTCTCCTTGATCTGCTTATATGAGCCTTATCAATTTCAGGCAAGATGGCAATACTTTCTTGACAATGAATTTAAACGTATCTGCAGTCTCTCCTGCTATGTTTACCATGAATTTTGATGATGCTTTATATGAGCCTCAGAGCTATTTGATGTTACTATACTTTTAATCCATGAACTGAGACTCATAGCCCATCAAAAAACATTTAGTTACAAACCAATATGGAGTAAATGTTATCTACCACAGCTTGTTTTCTTGTCGGTTTACCAGTACAGTAAACACATACTATGATACAGTGTAACATCTTAATATTGTGAATATCCAGGAAAAGCATTAAACACTCACTTATACACTAACCAAGCTTAGGTGTGATTTCACTTTGCATTATCAATATGTTTTAAAGACACAATTTAACCCTTGTGCTGTATCAGAATCTGTGGAATTAGAGAAGCAGGAGCAGCAGCAGCAGCAGTCAACAGCAGTAGCAGGAGAAATAAATGGCTCTAATGGGTTTATCCAGAAAAATCCTGATGCAATTAAACATTTGATTAGTCTGGTTCTCTCCCACTATTATTAAGTTCCATGAATGAAGACACTTTCATTTTTTTCTTCTCTAGTATATTTTCATTAATTAACATCTTCTTGGCATGGTAGATACTCAGCAAGTATTTGTTAAGGAAAGAAGGAAGGAAAGAAGGAAGGAGGGATGGAAGGAAGGAAGGAAGGAAGGAAGGAAGGAAGGAAGGAAGGAAGGAATGTAACTGGCATATTCAAATTGTTGAGTCTTTCTGGGTTCAAATGACCATACCAGAACAGGGGATACTTTGAAAACGTGTCTCAGAAATAATTAAAAAGATTTTTGTTGTCCAAAGTATTTAATGACAAATTTAATAAAAAGTACTAGCACTGAAAGATATTTAATGCTAAGGCAGTATAAGCTGCTAACCAGTTCTAGAACATTTTTTTTCAATTGCTCTGATTGTAGTAGAAGGATTCTAAATAATCCCACTCTCTTGGAATTGATGTTTCCATGCAATATCTTCCGGTTGAGCAGGCAATGGACCTAATACTTGCTTCTAATTTGGCAAGAGTGATGGAATATCAGCTAGAGTTATGTTATAAAAAGAATATCTCAATCTTCCTCCATCAACCCCTCTCTTTCTCTTTCTCTAACACACACACACACACGTGCACACGCACATGCACATACATGTACATACTCCTCAGACTGAGAAACAATCGGCCATGTTGTGAGCTGCCTATAGAGAGGCTAAACCTCCTTCCAATCCTAAGATGATGATACCCTAGCTGAAAGTCTGGCTGCAAGTGAGAGACAGAGTCAGAACCACCCAAGCTGCTCTAAAATGTCTGACCTACAGAAACCATGACATAATAAATGTCTTGTCAATCACTAAATTTGAGGATGATTAATTATGCAGCAATAGGTCACTAATACCTTGAGATATAGCACCTAGTCTAAAGTTTAACATACTTATCAAAAGGGAATCCATGGACATGGGAGATTTTCATTAAGAAATTTCTTAATTTTAGGAGCATCTGGGTGGTTCAGTCAGTTAAGTGGCTGACTCTTGATTTCGGCTCAGGTCATGATCTTAGGGTTGTGAGATCAAGCCCCAGGTTGGGCTCCACACACAACACAGAGTCTGCTTGAGATTCTCTCTCTTCCTCTCACCACCCCACCATACACACACACATTCTCTCTCACTCTCTCTTTCTCTCTAAACAAAAAATCAAACCTTTAAAAGAAAGAAAATTCTTAATTTTAAATTGAAATATACCACCTTACAATTTCTATCTACTGGTTCCAATTTGATGGTAAAGCAATAATCGAGACAGATCATTTTTCCTGGAATATTAGAGATTATATTTCTAGTAAGGGGAACAGATAGCCAACAAATTTTAAAATGAACAAAATAACTGCAGACTCTTTATATATTAGGAAAGAATAAACAAGGTAAAAGAGAGGGAGTAATTGGAGAAGGTCCCATTGGTTGGTGTGAGCAAGAAAGGCACTCTGAAGAGATGATGTTTCAACTGGGTTTAAAGAATAGGAATGAGCTAGTCATAAGAAGATCTGGGAAGAGATCCAGTGAGGCAAATGGAGTAATAAGGATAACATCTCAGAAATGAGCAAAGCGTTGATAATATTTAAGAAATAGAAAATCAGGGAGCCTGGGTGGCTCAGTTGGTTAAGCAACTGCCTTCGGCTCAGGTCACGATCCTGGAGTCCTGGGATCGAGTCCCACATCAGGCTCCCAGCTCCATGGGGAGTCTGCTTCTCCCTCTGACCTCCCCTCTCATGCTGTCTCACTCTGTCTCTCTCTCTCAAATAAATAAATAAAATCTTTAAAAAAGAAAAAAAAATAGAAAATCAGTTAGGTTGAGACATGGTGAGAAATGGGATAAATGACTGGCTCGTCATGAGTAAGAAAGGCTAGCAGGGGCCAGAAGTTGTAGAACCCTGTGAGCCAAGAAAAGGGATCACTTTTTTAGACACAACCAAAAGCCATTTCAGGGTTTTAAGCATGAGATTATCATGACTTAAGTAAACCCCTAAAAGTTGGACCAGTTAAGACTGTTAAGTAGGTGTGCATATGACTCTCAGGTATATGAGGAGAGGAGTTAACATTAACTTGGATTATTACACAGAAGTTAAATTCTCTACCCTGGCTGTTAGGGGAACTTTGGCTTTCTTTTCTGAAAATATTCTCAATCAAAATATCACACCGTATTCAGAAAGAATGGTGATTGCCTCTGTCTGGAATCTCCTTTCTTCTAGTAGGCTCTGGGAAGCCTCATTACTAAATTTAAATTCTGAGCTGAGGAAGTACTGCTGAAGCAATCGTTACAATATCAGAAACATAAAATGAGGTGTAGGTTCTAGTGTAAGCACCCTAGATAGGCGAGAAGTTCTGAACATGGCACCAGAAAATACCTGTCTACAGCAGTACAGTTTAGAAGATGTTCTACAGCCAAGTGGTATTCCTTGGCTTCTCACATCACTCCTTAGTCTTTGGTCAAACATAAGGAAAATGCAATAAGGTTAATATAGCTGGGTGCATTTGGTTAACTATTACTGTGTAACAACAACAAACATGTAAAATCTCAACAGCATAAGCAGTAACAATTACGCAGTTTGCGGGGAGCAGCTCTGCTTCAGACTGTAGGTCTGCTCCTTCTGGAAGCCAGACTTCATGGATGAAACTACTTGGGACATGTACTTATGGTGGAGATTGGAAGCAACACACAGGTAGATGAAATACATGATACTTCCTAATTCTTGTGTTCATAACATATATTGACTTTTCCATTAATCAGATCATGACAGATGGCAAAACATTATCAGAAGGACTGTGCTCTATACTTCCCCTATGGAAAAGAAGGTGAGAGAGGGAAAGCTTATTTTCTGAACACCAGTCTAACGTACCACACTGTAGGTGACTCATAGAAATCATCATCGTTTAATAAGACCAAATGGGTATAGGCAGCTTATTATGCTACGGAACAGCTGAAATCTGAAGGTTTTCTGTGACCCCTAGGTATAATGTTCATTCTGGCCTCTTTCCTTTAATTTTTGTTCCTTAGCTCTTCTCTTTGTACAAGTCCATATAGATCACTGCCTATGTTCAGCATTGTCTTCATTCCGTATCTTATGTAGTACCAATGAAATGGATCAGCACATGAATTTCTGGCCCAGGTAATGAGCATCTCTAACAATTCTAAGCCTTAAACAAATAATAATAAGCAAATGGTTTGCTGATTAGATTCTCTTTATCGTGAAACAGAAAGTGGTGTTGTCTACTTCCTAACAGAGAGAGCTTCTACATGTGTAGTGAGTAAACTGTATCTTGAGGAAAGTATATTGAGATCACACAAGGACTTGCTGCTCTAATCATGGGTAAACTGATTGCCTTATCACTCTCCAGAATTATCATTGAGGTTTTGGTAGTGTCACCATTGAACTTGTTTTGTGTCAGGAGTAGGAGAGTGGTAATAAGGTATGTACCACTTTTTAAATAATAAAACATCTAAAGTATACATGTTGTTTCTGGAATTAGATATCCCATATCATATACATTTGTGGCTATATATTTTTTCCTTTTTTTTAAAATTTAAGCTTTATTTAAACATATAATGTAACCCCACCACCCTCTCCCAACCCCTCTCCCCCCTACCCCCCTCAGTTTGTTTTATGACATTAAGAGTCTCTTTTGGTTTGTCTCCCTCCTGATCCCATCTTGTTTCATTTTTACTTTTCCTACCACCTTAACTCCCACCCCCGTAGCATCTCCACTTCCTCATATCAGGGAGATCATGTGATAGTTGTCTTTCTCCAGTTGACTTATTTCGCTAAGCATAATGCGCTCTAGTTCCATCCATGTCATCGCAAATGGTAAGATTTCATTTCTTTTGATGGCTGCATAGTATTCCATTGTATATATATACCACTTCTTTATCCATTCATCTGCTGATGGACATCTAGGTTCTTTCCATAACTTGGCTATTGTGGACATTGCTGCTATAAACATTCGGGTACACGTGCCCCTTTGGATCACTACGTTTGTATCTTTAGGGTAAATACCCAGTAGTGCAATTGCTGGGTCATAAGGTAGCTCTATTTTCAATTTTTTGAGGAACCTCCATGCTGTTTTCCAGAGTGGTTGCACCAGC